>SJJU01072666.1:0-81182 GCA_012932125.1 Conopomorpha cramerella | reverse complement strand
TTTGTGGGTGAGTAGATAGGTAGGTATCTATCTATATTTGGTAATAAAGACAAGTTACCTATACATAGGTGTCAATCCTTGGGGATTACTGCCTACCTTGTCGTGAAAGCCAGTGCACGCCACTGCTGTATACCTGTATGTTATAGCACTTATAACGATGAAATAAAGAAATTTTGACTTTGACTTTGACTGCACTAGAACCAAATTTATGAATACGCGGTTTAGTCTTGCTTGGACCTTCTGAAACTTGCTCGAACTGGACTCACAGTTTTGGCAATGGGGAATTTTCAGTGCCCTTGTTTCTCTTAGTTATGACTGATGGCGCTAGCTGTAGTAGGGGGATAAAAGTCAAGGAAATGACTAACTTCGAGCAGTCGATATTGAAGGTGACAGTTAATTTCTTTATCGTTTGTTTTACATGTTACAAACGAGTCTGAAGTTTGAACAACTTGTCCAATTATTAAAAAAACTGTACTAAAATACAACTGACAGAAGTCCCCCTGGACACCTACTAGCGACATCTAGATAAGCAATTTTTGGAGTTTGAAAATTCCTTATTATTGTCGTTTTTACCGGTAAATCTCAACATGTATATAACCGAATGAAAATTGACCTCACAGAGTCATTAACCTCATCTATAAATACCAATTTTCAATCGGCAAAAGTCCGTTACCGATGAATCACGATGTCACGACGCGATGCGATTGACTCGATTATGAACTACGATTCCGATATTTCCAGAAAAAAAATCCACTATTTCAAACGTAGACCTATTCAACCCAGTGACTTGAAGACCTTCAGACTGTACTGCGCAGGAAACACAAACTCCGGCAAGTTATTCGACATCCTGGCGGTCCGCACTATGAAAGTAGACGCAAACCGTTTGGTTCGCGTAAATGGCAAATTCAAGTGGTATGGATAACGTTTTGCCGTTCTCCTGGTTGTCCTGTTGTAAAAACTTTGTGTTTGAAAACATAAATCACATCGATTGACGCTGTGATGAAATTACGAGAGTGGAGCTGAAATGGATATCAATCAGTGGCGTGCACTGGCTTTTACGACAAGGTAGGCATTTGGATTTGCCATTTACGCGAACCAAACGGTTTGCGTCTACGTTCATAGTGCGAACCGCCAGGGTGTGGAATGACTTGCCGGAGTCTGTGTTTCCTGCGCAATACAGTCTGAAAGTCTTCAAGTCACTGGGTTGAAAATGTACAGGTACCTAATGAACAAGTGTGCTCCATCGGTAGGCCACATCGCTGCTTAACAACAGGCAGGCTGGTGGTCAAACGCTTGTTCATAGCGGTAAAAAAAATAAGAAAGTGTCGAACTCACTTGTAGTCCGTGACTGTACAAATATGAGTCATACATGAGAGATGATTAAACGATAATGAATTGAACAAATACGTACGTTTTCTTTTAAGCTCGTGTTCGCGAATATGATTATGTTGACGTTTGTTAAGTTTGAGCTTCTGTGGTTCAGTTGGTCGGATCCTTGACTTGTACCCGAGAGGTCGTCGGTTCGAGTCCGGCTACTGGACGTGTACCAATGGGACTCTTTTTCAAAGCCTATGTACGCAACGCAACGCTCGTACGGTGAAGGACAACATCGTCAGTCTCTCTGCCTACACCGCTTTGGGATTAAAAGGCGTGAAGTGTATTTTTTTTTAATGTACGCCCCGCAATTTCATTCGCAAGTTTCACTACTAAAACCTCATACAAACTATAATACCCTCTATATAGCGACGCGTCCCACAGGGACGCGATTATAAGTATCTTATGTCCTTCTCCTGGTGCTACGTTTTCTGGTGACCTAGAAGACATCATTGGGCCTGGAATTGTGATGGAGATTAATAATTACATACATACATACATACATACACTTCACGCCTGTCTCCCAGAGGGGTAGGCAGAGACTACAGATCTCCATTTGTCACGGTCCTGACATAACCCTTTCGCTTCATCTACATTCATACATCTTTTCATACATGACCTTCGGTTTCGAGTACTTTTCACGCAACCTTCGGCCAGGACATCACCAATCTGGTCTGTATATGTCCTTCTGGGGCGACCTCTACTCCCCCGGCCCAATACATCACCCATATAAATCTCTTTCGTCAATCGACTTTCATCCATTCTCTGTGACCTAGAAGACATCATTGGGCCTGGAATTGTGATGGAGATTCATAATTAGGTGTCGAAAAATTATTACCGTATGATTACAAAGCAAGCAGCATAGACACGCCGCTCATTCTGCACTCCGTATCCCAGAATGCTTACTCTTGTGCCAACAACAATGACTATTGTCTCGCGTTTTGTTTGGAAACATCGTCACCCTTCGGTAGACATTTTTTTTTTCAAGATCACTTTTATATGCGCGGCCGAGATGCTAATGAATTGAATTGATTGGATCATCGGTTTTGCTGTTAGGAAATTTAAAATGCATATTTTTTCTTTTTTTTTTTTTACGTAAGTAGGTACAACTTAGTATGAGGTTTTATATTTTACTAGTGGATGCCCCGCGATTTCATTCGCGTATTTTGGTAGTACCTGCGTCCCCTAATTTCAAGCGTCTAAGTTGAGCCGTTTAGATTTTTCATACAAAAGAATTTTCCCGTTTATTCTCGTTCCCGTGGGAGTTTCAGTAATTCCTTTCTTAGTGCACTCCTATGGTGCCTAAGCTACGTCGGTACCAAATTTCAAGTGTCTACGTTTCGCCGTTTGGGCCGTGCGTTGATATGTCAGTCAGTTAGTCAGTCAGTCAGTCAGCTTTTCCTTTTATATATTAGGATTTTATTTGTTAAGGGCAACCAACAAAGACCTACACTAAATATTACATAAACACAACACAGTAAAAGATAGGTAAGTAATAAGTAATAATAGTCTACCACGGAGAGCAAATAAGATATATATACAAAAACACCTTAATTACAAAACAATTACTTCAATATACAAAAAACAATCTCTGAGTTTACTTCAAAATCTTGCTTAATTTCTCTCAGATGTCATCTGTATTAAAATTAACCGTAGGAACGGCTGGTATAAAGGAGTTCTCCAGCAGAAACCGCGTCGCGGCAAACGGAATGTAAGAAGTACTCAGGTAAGGTGGACTCGTGATTTGCGCAAGATGGCTGACAGAAGTTGGATGCGAGAAACCGAAAACAAATGTGGCATCCAATCAGAGATGCCTATGCCCAGCAGTTGACCAATGACGAATAACGAGGCTGGCTAATGATGATTGGTTTATAGTCAAGTACTGACATAACCCCATCGCCGTCTCCATAGCATAGTGGAGACGGGGATGGGGTAACGTCTTTCGGAGAGTGTGCTACGGAGTTGCATAACCTAATGCCCCCGTCGCGTATTTACATAACAGGACAACCAGGACGACGGCAAAACGTCATCCATACCAGGTGGATTTACCATTTACCCGAACCAAACGGTTTGCGTCTACTTTCATAGTGCGAAATGGAATGACTTGCCGGAGTCTGTGTTTCCTGCGCGGTGCAGTCTGGAGGTCTTCAAGTCACTGGGGTGAATAGGTACCTAATGAACAAGTGTGCTCCATCGTAGACCACATCGCTACTTAACATCAGGCAGGGTGGTGGTTAAACGCTTGTTTATAGTGATAAAAAAGTGGGTTGTTCATTATGAAATACTTATTGTTGACGAAAGAAAACACCGAAGGATTTTTTGACCACAAGTCCATCTGATTTGTGAAGATTGAATCCAGCGTCAGTCACCCAGCATCGGTAAGCCAGCATCAGTCAGCCAGCCTATCCTAGACATAAACTCAGTGCAACCGTACAGTGCGATCGTGCGTGGAGATCGCTTATCAACTGATAGCGTTATCGTGCGATATCACCGCGAATAAATAATGTACTCTGACAGATGGAAAGTTTTGCAACAAAAAGGGCCCATCTTGACGCTTGCCTACCTGGTACTTGTGCAAAATGGTAAGCCAAGAAAATACTCGACCAGTTTTGATGAAGGTCTTTAAGTCGCGGATAAATAGGTAGCTGTAATGAACATTTGTGCTCCATCGTAGACCACATCACTGCTTAACATCAGCGAGGATGGTGGTCAAATGCTTGTTCACTGTGTTTAAATAAAAAATCACTTTCTGTGTTACTAAAACATCAATAAGGTAGAGTGGTCATATTCTACAAAGTAAAAAATGAACCTTAATGCCTAGGGTGGGTGGGGTGGCAGAACAGATTCTTGGGACTGTATTTGGACAGGTAAAATGAAAAAATATTTGAGAAGATTTTATTTATCAGCCACATGACATCCTGGACGAGGGCCTCTCCAAAAGATTTCCATGTTCATTAGGGGGGAAAATACCAAAAATCACCACGATTGGCAGGCGGGTTGGCGATCGCAGTGGTGTTGTGGTTTAACTCACAGAGAGCGCTGCTGCCCGTCCTCTAGAGAGTTCCCTCGGTCGCCTCTTACGACCCCCACGACGGATAAAGTTGGGCTGGAGTGGTGACACGTGTATTATATTCGCCGTCACCACACGGCTTAAGTGGACAATCATTTAGCAGAAACACAGTGTTATGGAAAATAATATCGAAGACCAAGAATTGTCAACATGAAGCAATTCCGAGACGCAACCCGCCATGTTGTTGGCATTCTAGCGAAAACATTGCTCATACATACATACAGACATACATACATAGACTCACATTCACGATAGCCAGTACGCTTAGTATAAATAAGTACACGCGTGGGTTTGTGGTATTTTCGACATAACCTTAATGAACCCACCCTTTTACCATGTCGTATAATTTTATTTATTAAAAAACCGACTACATTTATTACCTTGGACTTTTAAATGTTACTCTGGTTTACCAACATAAAACCCTCATTTCCTTATCATGGGACGATGTATGAAATATTTTTTGTCCAACACAAAAAGAATCATCGAAGTCGGTTCATAAACGACGAGTTATCCGCGAACGAACATAAAAACATATAATACTCCTCTCCCTTTTCGAAGTCTTTACTCATGATAAGGAAAATATGAAGGTTTGATAACGACAAACCCAATGAATCGAGGCAAGCCTAGCTCTAACTAAAGCATTATGTCAGACGCGGGAATCGAACCCGCGACCGTCGTCCTCGAGATGCCCTGACCACGAGTCCATGCCGGCCGGCATCGGTAATAAATTAAAACAAATCTGTCCTCTTTATAATATTTGTATATATATGTAGGTGGTTGCATCTTCCGTAATTCATTAATCATTATGTTTTGATGACCAACTACAAATATTTTGATTTTGAAGTTATGTCGTTTTGTACTCGTAGGGACAGTGTGACGCCACGATCGGATAATGACGTAACGATAGTTTTATGCATATTTGATTCGAAACCGATACAATGGTATTGCGACAAAATTCTACTATAACAATAATAAAAATTTGACGTTGTTTATTTGATTGATTGATTGATAAGCCAGTTATCGCGTTGGCTTACGATCAAAATCAAAATTTAAAAAAAAGTTAAATTTAGCGTAAGAAGTTACATAAAAAAAATATTGAAATAACTAGGTAAAAATATTAATATAAGGTATAATGATATAAAAAAAATACACTTCACGCCTTTAATCCCAAAGAGGGGTAGGCATAATGATATAATGGTAAAAATATGAAAATAAGGATATAGGTGCTAGTTTGGGACGGAAATAAAATGCGTGTATTATTTTTCTGTTTCAAAAATGTTATTCAAAGGTCAGTGTCCTCTATCGACAATTAAATTAATTATTGAAAATATTGTACCTAAAAAGTAGAATTATACATACATACTAGAATAATGACTCAGTAATGATCTAGCTCAGAAGATCATTATTAAAATCGTTGATCTTTAAAGACATGTAGTGTAACCAACATTATCTAAAACCTAACGGTTAGCCGAAAACTACTTTTGCGTAACACAACCGCGACACAGTCAAACCATACAGAACTCTGTTGCGATCATTCATAGTTCAAATTCGCTTGAAATATCTACAGTTAATGCCTAATGACTTGGACTGACAAGTTGACTTATGGCGTTGCCATATCGTCTAGTAATTATAGATTGGATATCTAGCCGCTACTTTCTTTTCTACCTAGCCATATTGGTGTTTAATTTATTAGTGTGATGGTAACCGATACTTGTATGTTTGCTCTTATACTTACTTATGATTTTGACAAATGATGGTTTTGACAAACGATATCCTGCGCCTACGCACCAAATCGAAAACACGGCGCGGTTACATTTATAGCGTTGCGGGAATGATAAACATGCGTGCGGTAAATTGTACCGTAGTTATACATAGTGGTTTGGACGGCCGGCAAAGACTTGTGGTCCGGGAATCTGGCTCGATGTGGTACGGTTGCGCGTTCGATTCCCGCCGCCACCAATAATGCATGTATTGTGTGTGTATTGGTGTTTTATTTATCTATGTACAAACATCGTTTTCCGGGTCACGTAGTTAATACCCGGTTATAATAATAACCTCATAATATTAAAAAATGTTCAATAAAAGACTTAGACGGTGTTCACTTCGCGGCGACAACTAGATTGCAATAACAAAAAAAAACTGGCAGTTACTTCACTATGAAACATATCTGCCATTTACAATATAGCGGCGCACGTAATAAAAACAAACAGGAAAGGACAACATGCGCGTGCGCTTGCTCTGTGATAACACTGCATCTCTGATAACGTGTGCATTACGCAATGCATCTGACTTTATGCACTACATTTAGGTCTTGATATTTATTTAGAATTCTAGATCTTTTCTATGCTATAATATATCTTTATCTTTAAACGAGCAATTCTTGAATATATATATATAATTGGAATCTCGGAAACGGCTGCACCGATTTTCATGAAATTTGGTATGTAGAGGGATTTCGGGGCGATAAATCGATCTAGCTAGGTTTAATTTTTAGAAAACATCTTTCCAACCGTGTTTTCGGGCATGGAAAATTGCTCAAATTGTTAATACGACTCTTACTGACATCTATTGCCGAGTAGTAATACTATGATATACGTACGATGGTGCGGGGGACGTTTTTCCAAAAACTAGGTTTACAAAAAAAAAAAATAATAATCGAGCGAAGCTCGGTAGTCCAGGTACTAGTTTTTAATTGGTGCAACTTCTTATGAAAAATATAGAGAAGAAAGAGAAGTTGTCTATATTTCTAGAAAAAAAAACTTATTTACTAAACATCTAGTATGTAATTCATTGTCTAACGTAATTTTATCAACCCAGATTGCTCATGAGAACTAGACCTAACGTAATCGCTGTAATCATTATAATGACTGTGAAATTGAAGAACACCCATTTGAAATCCAAAAAACAAAAGTAGGCAATTTGAATGAAAAAAAATGCCTAAATCTCTCAGAACGAAAATAAATCACCCGCAGCAATTCGAGGCAGGCGTTTTACTTAATGTTTCGATTAGTATCGGCCACCTATCAGAAGTTTAGCAATTTCGCAGGAGAAACGCGGTTGGAACAACTTTGATTTTCAACTGCGAAAGGCATTTAGACGACAACTAGCGCGGAAAACGTTCGCAGCCCCTGTGCTTTGATGTGATAAATGTGACGTCACGTCCGCCATTTTGAAATCTCAACACCAGAACGGCGGCGACTGCGGCGGCGGCGATGGGAAAGTGAAAAAGTGCAGCGACGAAAGAAAATTAATCGAGATGAATCGAGTCGCCAGCTGTCTATCCACATTAAACGATTTCTTTACTTTTTTTTCTATCGTGTAGAAGGCACATGGGCACATCAAAAGATGTGTGTCATGGTTTTTTTTTCTTTCAGATAGAGCTGTCACTAAAATCAACGGTTTTTAGGAAAGAGCGCAAGTTTTCAAGTCGCAGTCGCGTGTGATCATCCATAATGGCTGTGTAAAAGCTATAGAAAGTAACGCTGAAACGGAAGCAGTCGACGAAATGCCTATTAATATATTATGTCGCCATACTCGCTGGTGGCAACTACCATATGTCTGGCTCGTGTGAAATAGACAAACATCTTCGTCTTTTATCGTTTTACTAATATCATAAATGCAAAAGTTTGACTTAATTATGATTGCGCTTCTCGTACGCAAAAAGTACGAATAGATTTGGGCGCCACTTTGTTGTTCAACCAGCATGCTTACAGGCTACATGTTATCTAGATATTCTATACTAAATAAATATTATGAGAATAGCATGAAATAGTAATTTAACATTTGCCTCGATATTAAATTCATCGGGTCATGTAGTGGATAGCTGAAACATTCGTTAAATAAATACGTCCGGATTAAGAAACCTCTTCCTTTTTTGTTCGTTTAAAAATACAACGTTAATGTCATAACTCAAATACTAAATGCACCATCAAGCATGTAAGTAATATCGAAACGAAAAATGCAAGGTTGACGCGTGTTTGCATACTTCACTCACATATTTTATTACAAAACCGCGAAATCGGTTCAGGTGTTGAATCCACCACATACAAAAGAACTGTCGTGACATAATAACCACTAGCAGCTCAGGCTCAGGTTAAAACTAAAGTAAATTTGTTCACATGTTTTTCGTGTAATTTGCCTCAAACTTTAATCGATAATAATCTAATTATTGAAGCGAGACCTGTTGTTGAAATACTCAATGACGGCTAACTGTTGAATGAATGAAAAAATATTGGGTAGAATTTTGCAAGTTAAAATGTGTGCACATGTACAAAAAGTTGAGGTGACGACCATGATGAGAAATAAACCTTAACCTTAAGTAATTTTTGTTGGGTATTTATCTCTTTCTGACACTTACCATTAGAGTCACACAGATAAGCCTAATCTGAGTAGTGGTCAACGTTTCAGAATAAAGTGTACCTATAAACTATGTCTAGTGCCCATGACTCGAAGTTATAAATCAATTACTCCTGACGGTATCCGTTCTGTCACACTTCACGATTTTTGTGCTATTTTGTGCCATTGCGTTGTGTAGTGGCAATTAGCTTAGTTAGGCACATTTTCATGTGTTTCGCACCAGTATGTGCCCGTGGCACAACGTGTCTGTGCATATTAATGACACGTCAAAGTACCGCACTAACGAACGACACCTGTGAAGTGTGCGCGCAGATAGATACTAGAATGCTATCGAAAAGTTTACATGAAAATATTTTTTTTTACCTTTGAAAAGTTGTATTTTTTTTGCGCAAAGTGTCGCGCACGATAATTAAAAGAGGGATTAAGAAGAATCATACCAAAATAATCAAGACGTGGCGGCTACCAGGTCGCAATTACCTTGATCAATTATGCTTACATTGTTACGTCCATTTCTCAACAACCACGTAGATTTATTCTGTTGGTTCTTGTAATATTATCCCCTTACCAAAAAAGCGCAGTCAGTTATAAAAATGTCTACTGAAACTGGTATTCCGATTGTACATATAACTCACAAGTTAAGTTGGGCTTGATACATCATTGGATTTTTTATTCCGCTATTATTTGCAAGCCTCTAGATTGCACATCAAGGACAAGCCCACCACCACTCTTTGCATCGCAGAACAATAGAACTGAAACTAGTCATCTGTCATAAAACCTTCCATTTGTAACCAATCGCATCGCATGATTTTGTGTGGGTGCCCTAAAAGTTCCATTTTCAAATCAGCAAATTCGTTTGAAATTTCACAAAGTTTGACCACACAAAATCCTATAAAATAGCGTAGAAATGGACGGTAAACCCATAGTCCATCCCTATTTAACCACTAAGCCGTGTGCGCCGAAGGTTTCACTTAGGGCTTCTATTTCCGGTTGTGGTTCCGTCTATTTTAAAACTTGACTAAGCTGTTGTCATCTAAAAGCAATATGGATTTCATGCACAAGGAAATCCAAGTGTACAAGACGACTTGCAAATATCATTTTAAGTCCAAGTAATAAAATATTTTGCTGTAAACACTACTACAGTCCATTTCTGCAGTTGTCAATATCCCGAAACGAAAAAATTAAAGTAGACTTTGAACTGAACTTTGACTGGTCCCAATATTTCTTCAAGTGCTTTAATTGTACCCAATATCACCCAGTGATAGTATTAATATAAGAAAAATGTAAGAATTTATAATAATGGCTTACGTGGCAAAACATAAAGTGTCAAATACAGTCAAACATAATTCAATTGAAATTACTCCAGAAAGCAAAATTTTCTACCTTATCCCTTTAACGAACTAGATTATTTTAATTGCACTGAACACTGAACAGAAATACAGAGCTAAGACAAAAACAGATTTAGATACATTTTTAATGGAATGTAGGGATAAAGTAATAGGTCGACCGTCCTAGATGATTGTGTCCGTTTCTGTTTTTTTTATATCGGTCACCAGTTTCGAAAATAAAGGTGTTTACATTTTTTTACTTTATGACCAGTTTTTAGGTTGTGTATACAATTTTAAGAAATATTTCCAACAACACACTTAATCCCTTAGAAAAAGGAATATATGTTTTCATGTTACAACACTACAAGTTAATATGTCTCCTAATCTATATTGATTATAGCATCCACAAAAAGACAAATACAAGAAACGTTTCGTTATTCGTTTTCTGAAACGAAAATAACATCCACTAGACACAACGACGCTTGGCTGTCTCACCGCTATTTTGAACTCTGCATAGATGCAATAAGGTTCATTTCCGTGATGCATATTTGACTAGCGATTTCAAACTATTTCAGGAGTCGTGTATTCTTGAACCATATTTTTTTTTGCTAAGGCATAGTAAAGTAATCATCAAGTCTGTGGTCATAGTGTAGATTTATGGAGCATTTGGATATATTTGAATCTTCCTCGACCTTCACATATGTATAAACACATTCCGTAGTATCGGCAAATAGAAAAACACTTATCTGAAAACCATTCGAATTGTAAATATATCTCTAATTTCCCTAACTCGATAAATTCCCATGTGACGTCAACATTTTCAGCGATTTTCGCATAAAAGTTTACGTTGCGGAAAATAAACGCTTCTATAAATATTTGACGCTGTCTACGGAAAAGACATTCAGAGTGGAACCACCAGTTTCATTTAACCTAATTCCTTTAGAGATTTCTTTCGGAACACGATACCGAAAATGCTTGTTTCTATGTAGTATTAATACGGCAAAGTAAAAATAATCTGATACGATGAAGAATATCAGAAGGAACGACTAATTTTGTAGAACCTATAAAAATCTTTAGTTTTCTATCACGAGATAGAAATTTAGTAATTTTGAGTGAACATGAGAAATTTTCTCTGACATAACTTATTTCGAATTTTCACTAAAACGTTCTTGGTAAACGGTGTTAAATAAAACATAATGATACAGTTTTTTTTAAGAAAACATCTACGGCCCGGGTCGTGAATTAGATAATTCTTAGTTTACATGTTATTTGAAATAGAAATTCACTTGATCCTCTTGCCAATTTTCTCGTAAGCAGTCGGAAATCCTAAACTATATTTTCACATCGACCTTTTGGATAAGTCTACGATCCGATCTATGACCTTTGAATCTGGCATTCGTACATCAATCATAGTATTTATTTAGTTACTTGTCATATCAAATAAATACTGTACTTTATAGTACAGTATTGTACATGTTTTATGCGACACACATAGGACGAAGACGCGTATAGTCGATTGTATCTTTTCTACGACAATATTGATTGCACTTCTTAAAGAGGCCCTAAATAAAAAGTAAATATCATGAGATTTTATCTACAAGGCCCTGTACGTAATAAACGATGGTGTTAAGGTTCGTTGACAGGCGTCAGTAGTGATCAATCAATTCGAACAATGAAAAAACGATCCATATGCCCATAGCATTGACTCCTACACAAAAAAAAAAACGCTAAAAAATGCCAGCTCCATTTAGAATTTGATTAGAACGAGCCGGTGCAAACGGTCGTTTAAAAAATTGCAGCTAAAACCTTTTGAACCTTGATTTTTTTACAATATCGTATCTCTATGTTTATATAAGATATCTTTTACAATTCACTTCCAATGAGTTCAAGTTCGGGATGTCCTCATGTCGTCAGGATCAAAATAGCATGGACGTAGTTAAATAAAGGACATGCGTTCAAACCAAGATCTCATCTTGTTCATTTAGTTGTATCTCTCTAACTAGCTGTTAATCCCGACTCCAAGTTTTGTTTTCTTTTTATCTTTCAGTTCTTGTCAAGAGAAAACTGTTAATATTGTTAGTACATTTTATATTGTAAGAACTGTTTCACACTGATCTGGGATGTAAATAGAATGCATCAGCGGCCGTTTTTCCTGGCATGTCGCAGGCCTATGGCATCTAGAGATTAAGCTTTATTCAGGCTATACAAGACGTAAATAAAGGCCCATATTGATATTCTTAACTGTTAAAAAAAAGATGTGGCCGAATTTTCCTTGTGATCCTAAAGTTCTGTCTACCCATTTTTTAGAAAGACGATCGAGAGTGTGTGTATGTATGTATTTGTAGTAAAAATTTAAGATCAGCAAAATTTTCACCCGTCTCTCGGGTTTCCATAAAAGTATTCCGAACCTCCAATATTGTATATGGATACATCCCTACACACGTGCGTATCGGAGCCTATTCTTATCTTCGCCAAGCGTTGACTACAAAGCGAATATTAACTTAACAAGCAACAAGAGATAACAGCAGCTCTTGTCTCTACTCTACGGTTATTTCCTTCAACCCTAATTTATTCAAGAACAGATGATATCGCTATTTACATAATATACTTCAGAAATACGCGTGCAGTTTGCAAATGTAAGAAAAAAAAGTAATTCTTTGCTATGTGATTCGTCGATTTTCTTTTTTTTCCATGTGCACCATTGAACATTGTACAAACAAGTTTAGTTTCTAAAGCCTGTTTATTGAACAATCATAATAAATTCAGTTCCAATAATTCTCAAAGGTATAATTCAATTATATTTCATTGAAATAAACGTAGACCTGTCAGTCTGAGAGTTCAGAACAACAAGTTCAGTTTTCCAGGTACAAAAAAAAACGTTATTAAAGTTTGTAAGTACTGTAGGTGCGGTACAATCGAACATCCAGAAACTTTCAAAGAGTAAAGTTTTATTTACCTTTACAAACAGATAATTTTGCTGGAACGTACTTCAAAGAACATTCACTACAAACACGGGTCCAGAATACAACGAATAGTTTAGTCCGACGTTTCATTCACAGCGAATAAAATAGAATAGAAATAAAAATGGAGCAAAGAATTACTTCCTCGGACTCCGCAATTGCATTTATTGGAGCGTTAAATGAGCGTTGCACAATCCTTAATCAGTACTCGTTCAGGGTTCCGTATGCTCCGAGCATGAAACGTATTTGAGAATGGAAAAGTGGATTAGGTACTTTGTATAAATCTGTTTAAGATAAGACGGACTATCGGAAAGAAATCTTTGAAACAAAATATAAATGTGTGGTATGTGATCTGTTGTTGAGTTTTAATTTATTATGTCATGATGATAGAACAAACAAAAATTGTAACTTAACAATTATTACTGCAGGTATATATAGATAAGATATTTTAAATATTTTTACTTAACCGTATTGAGTAAAATAATAGTGAAATTGATTGACAGTAAAATTGTTTCACTGCAGAACCTAACACCTTTAACTTTTGTTCCATTCTATACATCTCCTTAGTAATTCATTTTAACGTGGTTCCTTGTTGTTTGTACAACAACAGTCCAATCCACATTAATAATAATACAGAGCTCTTCACTCGTACAAGTATTTCTTCAAACTAGACCAACTTACGATTGTCGTGAATATTTCCACGTGCTTTTTGATCGTGCCATTTGTTTTTATTTATCTTCTACCTCTCACTCGAATATCTTACCCTTTGTTTCGCGTTCTATCTTCATTTTCAAGATAAGCTTCGAAGCGGCTTAGACAATGTACTGTAATGGGACCCAAAACATTCTTTAAGGAGGATTTATTCATACATAAATTTGGAAAAAATGTTCTGGTTTTTAATTTAATGGGGTGAGTACACGTTACTTTAGACTTCTTTTTACATTCAAATTTCGTTTAACAAAGAACAACATTTTTGACAGTGTATGTACACTCTTTTAAACGCATACAAAGATATCGCTCATATTCGTGGAATATTGTGAATGTAGTTCCTTCAGCTGAATTCTCGGTTGAATGACACAATGAAAATCAGTGACGTCATGATCGCAAACACGCGTTCCTGGTAATCCTACTTAATCACTTGTGAGACAAAATAAATCATACTATACCTACGACAAGCATATTTCTTTGAAACAAAAAAGCGCAAAGAATAAATAATTAATCTCAACAAGTCAGTTTCGGGCTTTCAGAGTTGTGAAAAAGTATAAAAAAAGGTTCACAGAATTCAGCAGCACACAAGTAGGGTAGGCATGTGCCGTCATTCAACAGCGCTTCACATTGTGAATGAGGCGAACAAAGCGCTGCAGCGCTGCCGTGAGACTATGCATCGTCCTGGTAGGGGTGTCAATTAATTATTAAGACAAAATGGTTTAGGCTACGACGAAGAAAGTAAAGTCGTCTTTTGCAATCTTACCATTGGCAATTTTGCATTTGTAATGTTCAACGTGAAATTATGAGTAAGTAGGTATATTATATTACTTTAACTTCAGACAACCCTTTAAGGTTTTTTAAACAAATCTATCTGTAATCAAAATTGTACTGAATGATATCTTACTTATTTTTTGTAAGAACGTAATAACAACAGCTATATCATCATTACATAGTATAAAACAAAATCGCTTCCAGCTATCCCTTTGTATGCTTAGATCTATAAAACTACGCAACGGATATTCATGCGGTTTTCGTTAGTAGATAGAGTTATTCTTGCGGCAGGTTTATATGTATAATACATGTACATAATAGCAGATAAAGACTATTAATAATATATTTTGGCAAAACAGCGTTTGCGGGTAGCTAGTATAGAAGAAAATTCATACAACATTCATAGAACATCATACCATTTTTTAAAGCTTTTTCTTTTCGACCATAAAATCCAAGTGCATAGTAACGGTGGCAACCCTGTTGTAAACAAAAAACGCAGAGCTAATTTCGTATGCATCGTGCATTATGAGTTTACGTAGATCAGCGTTTGTGCGATGAACAGTATGAAACTAACTGTTTACAATACATAAAAGGGTTTTTAAGTGCTTTCTGTCAACACACAAACATGGCCTGATTCCAAAATTTAACATACTTTCGTTGTAAATTCCAATATGATAAGATCTGAGGATCAGAATTTTAAAACGGCAATAGGGACAAACGCTATTTGACTTGTTGAATGTATGGTAGCTAACAGGTACCTATGAATGAATATACTCTTTATTGCACACTGTACATTACAAAATATAAAATTAATAATGGTAATATTGCAAATGGCGACCTTATCGCTCAAAACGATTTCTTCCAGGTAACTTACATAGGTTACGTGGAAGAAAGCAATACATACATTGTAATAGATCCCATTTCCTCCAATGCTTGCCAGCAACGATTGGCTGGCGGTTGTCGATCACAGTGGTCTTGTGGTTCAACTCAGAGAGCGCTACTGCCCGTCATCTGGAGGGTGCCCTCAATCACCTCTTACGACCCCCCCGACGAGAAATGTTGGGCTGTGGTGGTGACACAAAAGTATTCTATTCGCCGTCACGACACGGCTAAAGTAAACTGTAAGCCGGTAGTAAACTGATTTCATTTCACCCTCACATTTCCTCTTCCTCCAACCTACATACCTAACTAGGTACTTGTAGGTACATTTGGTATGTACCGATTTACATTAGAATTTTAACATGAAACTGTCTGTCATGTTTCATTGTATTCAACAATCACACCTCAATTTTGCAGTGGTGAAAGTCTATGATTCATATCAGCGCTGGCGCCTAAGCCTTATTACACTGCGCCAGGAGGTCTACTCTAAGGTCCTGGAGAATTAATTGAATTTGGTATGTTGTTAAAAATCGCGATGATGGAAATGCATGAATATAGAAAACAATGCAATGGTGTGACACTTTTGAAACTAAAACTCAATAAAAAATATAAAAGAAATATTTAAAAAATCTTACTAATAAATATTATGATTGTTACTCGGTAGCAACAATAATGTACCAAAATATTAAAACTTAAGTAATTACGTATGTGCGTTAATATTTTGACTGATATATATAAATTATATTATGCACTCTTGGGCAAAAATTCCCGGTCATAGAAGATATTTTGAAAAACAATTTAGTACAAGACCACAACATTTTATGACTTTCTTTTTTTCTATTTTACTTCTTTTTCTCTCTTCTTTGTCTTTAAAAACAATTTCTTTTACTCAGGTAGCTCTCGATTTGAGAGATATTTAGATGGCTGTGTTGACACAAAATTACGCGTGGCCTGGAATTTCTAGTATATAATCGTGCTCCATTTACAAGTAATAAAATAGTAAACATTTGTTTCCTTATGATCGAACAGTTTAGAAATGCAAGGAAACGATAATAAGGCCTCCTCAGGAATAGGCGTCGCCCTCATTGTCGTGAAGCGTAGGCCCGGCTCTAATATTACTCAACGGATCGACACAATTACATCTTACATTATACTTTATGCTAATTATTACTCGCATGTGAAAATGAATGCAAACAGATACTCTCTGACGCAAGGACTCTAAGCTGATCTTGTGAAGAGACTAATCTTCGAGAGGTACAGAATAAAATTTGAATGAATAACAAAACACGGCTCTATCTCTTAACACACAATAGAGCAACAACAACGCGGTTTAAATATACTTTAAGTAGGTACTGTTTGATGCAATCATTGACATACTAGTCGTAAGAAAATATCATGTGGGTGCTAAACAGTTAACATTAATAGTCACATTGAAAAAAAACCACTTGTTTTCTAAAATAATGCGACAAGAAGGATTAAGGTAATAAACATTTAAATCTCTTAAGTATTTTTTTTGTATTAAATGTCGTATCTATTTTGCTAAATATCACTGGCTAGGAGAGTTTTGTACTTCAGACAAAAGTTACTATGCAAAAGGTATTTTCACAAAATAATTATAATTCCTATGGTTCTAACGGAATTGCAAAAGTAGTACAAAATATTCTGAAATGTTTTATTGAAGAAAATTTGCGCTACTAAATAGATACAAAATTAGTAAAATAAACAATATCAGAAACTAATTTTCTTTTGCGTCACGTGACAACATTCGCTCTGTTGTTATTAATTTAAGGACAGGAAAAGATCCGGATATAAGACTGCGTGAATCAATGTAATTTCACTTACCACCGTCCAAATTTGTTGGAAACGACATCATAAGAATACACATGAGTCACTAATTCGATTAGAATCGATCGGTAATAATCGATTTTCCCATCAACACACGAATGAAATGAGTCAAAAGGTCTGAAGGTGTCTTCGACACTGAGATTCATTGAGCACTATATAGGCGTACGCCATTGCAAAGTTTTTGGCATTAATTAGTGACGTTTCTAGTCAATGAAAAACCGCGAACGTTTTTCGTTTTACTAGTAAATCATAACAAATACAAGTTATACTTACTTGTATAATTACATTGTGCATACATATACTCGTATAGCTCCGTGAAAATCACTGTTAATGGAAAATATTCACTACCACAACTCAGGTTCGACCTTGTATGGTAGTCAATGTTAAAGCCATCCCAACCTTGTACATTGTCTTTATATTTTACATACTGTATTATGGGTGAATTTGTGAACTTTCTCTGGATAATAAATTTAATTATTATTATTATACCTACGCTTCAGAAGGAAGGATAGACAAAGCTTTTCTTCTGAAGGTGTAGGTTTATAGATATTTCTTTATCACGGTCCTGACTCTATAATTATCTCTTTCGCATCATTCATTGTTACAACTGTTCATGCTCCCTCCGGTTTTGAGTTTTTTTCATGACATCTCTTGTCAAAACATTGGCGATCTGATCCATGTATGTTGTGCGTCTAGGAGGTAATTATTGTACTCTACGTTTAGAATGTATGCCTATAATAAGAAATTCTCGTAAGTACCTCTGTCTGCTTATTTTTATATGTACAACGAAGTTTCGGGACTACTTGAAAAGAGTTCCCCGAATTCAGAGGTGTCAGTGAGGTACTGAGGATTTTCTCACAATATAGCACACAAACACTACATTAGCATGATAGTGTAAATGCGAGTACACATAGGCGGGATATAAGCAACTTTCTCCCCTCAATCAAGCGTAATAATATGCAGAATTGCGTGATCAATGGTGGAAATAGTTTCAATGAAACTACATACTGATTGCTGCCGTCTGACGGAATTGGTCTCAGTTCCTAACGCCTGGACCTTTCGTTGGGTACGGTTGCGTGCTTTTCGTTTGAACCGTGTTGTTTATGATTTATCATCTAAGGTAGAGATCAAACTATTCTGGTTTTCCAATAGATTGGTAGTGTACAGCGAGAAAGTTCTGTCAGTTCACTTTCCAATGAGACCGATGGTGATAAATTGTGATTCTGTACAGGATTTCAATCGGTAAGGGAGGGAAACTCAGCGTGTTGCACAGGAACCTATAACTCAATTAGATATATCAGGAGAACAGTATTTCTACTTGTTATATCGAATTAAGTTCTTCACTATTGCAGCCTCAGTAAATTGTAAAACAACACAAACTGAGGGTGTTTGTGTTGTTCCACAGTTCCAGAACAAAACGCATAATATTATTAAGAAATTTTGTCAGCAAGTGACTAAAATCCATCTATTGTTCGGGCTGAGCCGTTCTTGATCAAATCAACATTGCAAGATCTATCTAATCATCGTGTCGTCTTGTTAGTGCAAACCGTTTTCGAATCACCGTCCACAATCTAGGTCAGTCGGTGCATCCTGAGACGAGACACTTGAATTGAAATGCTCCTTCGGATGTTATGATAGATGTATACCGTTTTAACCATCTACGACATTGTTGAGTGTGTTAGCTAAGTGCCACTGTCTCAATAAACTTAGGAGATTTAAAGGTACAGTGCCTGTATAACAAAAAAAAAACCATTTCCTTTCCATTTTTCAAATAATATAGGCGAAATCTTTATGCAAATAACATTAAAAGTTTCCAAGTCATTGTAAAAATGGCTCCAAATAAATTAACAAAGCAAACTTTTGTCGCAGAACTTTTACAAAACATAAACTACCAACAGTAATTATGGCAAAAATAAACTAGGTAATACGGCAGTGCATAATATAAAAATTGCGGAGCGAAAATTTTTATAAAGTAATTCCCGGTTCCCCGAGTCTCGACCACGGTTTACCCTAACAATTAAAACCTGGAAAATCGTGTTAGTCAAGCTAGGATGAATGCTGAAGTCTAGCCTAAAGCCTAAAGTCTAGGCCGGCGGCTCGCAGGTAGCGGAAGTTATTAAGGTCGTTCAACTCGGCCCAACCCCCCCGTCGTCTTGTGGCCATGAAATATCGACAATTCGATACGCGGGCGAAACAAGCGATTGTAAGAAAACTAAAAGATTATTGACGGTATCTGTGTTTGTTTCGTCTGAAATTGTGACAATTTATTTGTTTCTCAGAAAAATTAGGGAGGGAAAAATGATAAAAGCTATTAATGAACAATGATATTGGCGTAGCAGTACTAGTAAAAAAATACTTGCTTTTCCTAGAAGAGGACAAGAAATTAGATGATATGATCAACATACCTGATGTGTTGCTTTGAAAACTTTCTTTACAGTAGTGGCTATATTCTATTTTTCGAATTTCCTTTTCATCAACTTTAATGCTGAATTGAAAAATGATTTAAGGGTAACATGGTGACCAATAATAACACTTATTTTTCCTAGCCCAACAAACACATCACTAGACATAGCATCGTCGCTGTAACGCGTCCATTCCGTGACTTTTTACCTCATTCTCCATCATGGCCAACACATATGGCGGGCGTTGGATCCTCGCGGCCAACGATGGGCAATTGGTGTTTGATGTTTCAACCATTTCATTGCCATGGAAAAGCTTTCAGACGGGCGACGGCCTTTTAGTATTATTACAGTATTGACAGATATTAATCACTGAAGGACCTCCTACTGCTGACGTACCTAGTACTAGTACCTAGGCTGTGTGACATGTTAGCTGAGTTTTATTTTTTTGTTCATAATCATCTTGAAAAAATATTTTGAATGCTCAGCCTATAAATTCAAATTTAAAGTACAATATTTAGAAATGCTAAGCTGAGACTTGACACAAATTTGTACATAAATATTGCGATGATTTAGAGTAAAGTGAGAGTAAAAAGTAGTTGGCGTTAGCCAAAAACGGTAGAAAACAGTACATTTTAAAATCAAAATTCTATACGAAACTCCATCATGACTATTACAAAATAACAATGTCATTGAAGTATGTACCGTACGTTACATTGGCAGTTCAAGTACCAACATAACCAAATTCAGAAGAGGATATCGACCATTCCAATCACCATACGATATTGGATTTTATACATGTTCCAGCAGAGTGCATTTTCCAATGTAACATGTGGAGTGTACTTTGGTATACCGATATACTAATTGACGATATAAACCAGTTGAAGTTTAAGCTTCGAACTTCGGCGGCTAGATTGCGATTCTGAGCGGCGCAGCCTGAAAACTTTACTAATATTTGGCTCAATTAACCGAGAATTCGAGTATGTGCTAAGTGTTGTGATTTGTGGACTTACTCCTTCTGTTTAAAACGATAAGTTATCATTTCCTACCTCCTACCTCCATACGTTTAAAAGAACGTTTGTTATGATCCTTCGAATGAGTACATGGCTCGTTGCATTTTGTACAAAATGCAATATTTAATACTCTCATATGGATTGAACAGCGCGACAAAATCTAAATTCAGCAATGCCACAATAACAGAATACAGGAGGAAAAAGAACATAATAACATTTAAATCAAATTGTATTTTGTAAATCAGTCCTAATTAGAACTAATGACCAAAATGATATCGAATATACAAATGGCGAGGAATTCGTTAGTGATAATTGGTAACATAATAAACTGTTCGAGATCGGAGTTTTTCGACAGGACGGTGTTGAAATTTTTATAAGTGGCGAAGTTTTCATCTGTAATTTGAGGAAATTTTTTCTTTGGTATTTAGAACAGAATTATGGAACAGTCTAGCACGTACGAAATGCGGCCTTTGATGTTAATATCATTGAAAGGTTGTTTAGCTGGAGCTATAGTTTCATTGTTTCTATGTATAAATTTATGTTCCAAATTTCAACTTGAGCCTTAGATTCATAAGTTTCTCGCAGCAGAGTAGTTCAAACTGCACTGTGGTCGTTTAACTTTTCATTGCCATTGTGCATTTGATAGAACAATGCGTCTTCGTCCATTGATTTAAAACCTTGAACGCTTTGGAGAAGGGATACTTTTGTTCGAAGCTTTAATAAAATGTTCTTTTCAAATGATACGGTATCGGCCTTGACTCATGTTGTCATGGAATTTGTGTGGAAATCAAATTATTACTTAATTTTTCTTTGTTCAGACCTATACACCTATTTTCGAAAAGGGAAAATATGGCAAAGAATACACGCTGTTAGGAATCCAACATTAGGTAGGTATGTTACCATAATACATATACCAAACATTATGCGACGAAAAATGTTTATGAAAATCTTTTAGAAGCGGGACAGACTTCGATGTGAATCCCTCAAACCGAAAAAGATAAAGAAATTCGCAAGAGAAAATCTGCAAAATCCACTGAACCGCAAACAGTTTCTTGACTTCTAAGAAGACACTACAAACAACGATTCTTTGTAACATTCCCAATACCAGAGAAACATTCAAGCGTGTGATTGGTCACCGGCCCATTTTGGAGTAGGTTTCTACCTATTTTTTCACTATTCCATTTCTATTTTGGCGAGGCGGAGAGAATTAAAAAGCAGACGTGAAAAAAATCCCGAGTGTCATTCCCAACCACAAAATATTTGATGGTACCCATTTTAGTGGAATAGTGGACAGGTCGGACAAACCTATACAAAGTCATATTTAGCTGAACACCTTCTCTATGGTGTGACTGGTTTAGGGAACAGTCCAGAATATGCTAAATCAGGGAATGTAAACTCTTTTCTGGGTGTCAAATGAAAAATGCAGTATTGAGGTGAGCGATGAATGCTGTAGTAGCAAAGAGAAAAATCTGTTACGGACCGATTAAAAAGGGTGGTGAGTGTTTTTTGCTTTTTCATGGTTCTTTCATACTAAAGAGCACTAGAGAATGAAACGGTTTTACACCAACCGCCTTTGTATTTTTAACACAAAAAACGCTTTAAATTTTGTTTTTGTTGATATAGTGAGTACTAGAAATGAGACTGCGAACTGAAAGAATACTACTCTCTATTCGCAGACTATACGAAACGAAAAACCAAAATATTATTTTCACTAGAGTGTAATGTTTGATGTTGGAATTATTGTAGGCAGGATTCATCGACTATCAGAATATTCCACATTATGGACTTGATATTTGTTATAAGTTTATAACTCTACTCGAGAAGCCTATTTTCTCTGTTTCTCTATGTCTTTATCTTCCTAAAAACTTTCCATGCACCGCATTTCATGCTGTATCTTGTATGACTGTGACGTTTGGAAATCGTAGGTACCCGTTTTGTCATGTGCTGGATAAATACCTGAAAAGACAGAAAAGATTTTGTTAAAACAAATAACATATTTCACTTTTAAAATGTAAACAATGAAGTCTCATGTTCAACATGATGTCTGAATCCGCAACGACAAAGTAGAAATGTCTCGTGCCAAATCGACCAAAGGCAAACTGACACGCTTGTAATGTAAAGCTGGCGTTCAAATTGCAGCGGAGACGGCATATTTACTTATTCCTAAGAAGATTAGGTTCAGTTTAGGCTAAGAACTGAGCGTAACTGACTAATATGTCTAGTAACTCTCCAGC
Organism: Conopomorpha cramerella; assembly: GCA_012932125.1. Taxonomy (NCBI): domain Eukaryota; kingdom Metazoa; phylum Arthropoda; class Insecta; order Lepidoptera; family Gracillariidae; genus Conopomorpha; species Conopomorpha cramerella. The sequence goes on along the minus strand of SJJU01072666.1, from coordinate 58,248 downwards.
TTAACGACGTGACGATCTTACATGCTCCAAATTCATTGCCGAAATGTAATTTCTGGATTGTTTGATAGTTATGTCAGATCTACTATCACCAGACACTTTGTGTACGTCCACAATAGGTACACGTCTAAGTCTCAGGAGACATTCACGTAGATTTTCCTAGAGCTTTCCTTAGAAGTAAGTACTAAAAGATACATTTTGATATTAAGCCCGCCGAGGCTGGAGAGTACTATACAATAAGTCTAACGAAAGCGTGGCTGATACCGTCTAAAGAGGATTAAACCTCGACTACGGAGTTCCTACTTTTGGCTCGAGGCGCAGAATGCAGTTTGAATTTGGAATACGAACAGAAAAACAGAGTCCAAAACAAAATACATCCGCTGTAATTGTTTCAAGACCCCACTTTGTGAATATTACGTCTGTAAGTCTGTATGAAAAGCAAAGAAATAAACTGCAAAAGTATAAGGCTTTGCAAAAGCGTGCCCCATAAAATGACGTAAAAAACAACTTTTCCAACATTTTACTCAATCCAATTCGAAAGGAAAATATAAACATGCCAAACAGAGTTAGTTCTCTTTTTTATGACAAAGAAAGTAAAAAATGGACATAAATGGAAATAAATAGTTCCATGTTATTCTTACCCAGTAAATGTAATGTGAAAACTTTGCACGTACATTTTGCATTTGAAAAACGACTACTTGTCTTTGCATTAAGGTACGATTTTGATTGTGATTTTATTTTACCTTGTCACATGAGGGAGAGATAGAAATTGCGAGATGACGCAGTTACAGTAACAGACTAAATACATTTAAACTTATGAAGAAAGCACTGTTTTATTTCTTGCCGTCTTCATTTATTTATTTTTATACTTTATTGGTTAAACAATTGAACTAAGGCGAACTTGATGCATTACCGTCTTCTTTCATTTAATATAATATTTTGATTTAAATAGGCAACGCTTTTATGTGTTTTTATTAAAAAAACACACACGTAAGTACATTTTTGTAAAACAGTAGCACAACACAAAGCCTGATAAAATTATTTTATCTATGATTAGTCAGTTGAAAATCAAAAGTAAACTTCCCCTAGACGCTCTTAAATATTTTGTCAACCGGATCTATGAATATGAGTTAATGTAATTTATACGCATATTTTCTGCATTTACGGCAGTCATAAAATATTCTCGACTTTTTCAAGCACTTTGAGAAGAAATAAATTTTCTGAAACACTTACCTACGCGACAGAGATATTTTTCTCAGAGTACTTTTTGGCATAATGCATAATAATATTTTCGCTTTATTGTCCTCTTCTGCAAATGTTACTACTTCGGTTTGATGACTTCCTAGTGTGCCTTCTTTGTGATTTATACAACAAACGAGAGTTTAGACATGGGCAATATTTTTCCAGGCCTTATGAATCATTAGAAGAACCCATTTTAAAAAAACAGGTCCATTTTTTTCCTAAAAAAAACATGATTAATCTGAAATTTTCGATGAATAGTGGGTGAACAGGTATTTGAATTGGCTCTTTGTTATAAAAAAAATACGAAACGATACCAAAGCAACAATGTTTAGTCTGATTATGGTACACGAAGTTCCTCTTTTTTCAGTTTTACTAATCTCGAAAACGTCACCTTGTATATTATTTAAGTATTTGTTTATGAAGTCAACTCCAAGAAAATCGTAGTAGGTGTATTTCGATAACTTGTTTATTCAAATTTACCATTAGATACTGTTAATTCCTATGCCATTTCGATATTTATTTACTTACTAATATTGATTAATGGCTATAACTTCAGATTGGTTATAATCAAGGGCAGCAACATAATTTTTTTTTTATTGGAACTAGCTAGCCAAGAACGTTCCGTCTATTTTTATATCGCAATACAACAGTGCATTATCGTGGTATTATTATCCTTGGCGATGATGACTATTATACATTGGTAATATATCATCTGTACTATATTAAGTGTAATGATCTGTGCCTAACCCTCTGAGAAACTGGCGCAGCGTATGTGTATGTATCTGCACGTAATCTAAATTCTGAAGGTGTATAAGTACTAGCACCAGGTCCACAAATTTCCATATAGTGCCACCATCAATTACTGTAAATTAAGGTCTTTCAGACACTGAGCCTGAGCAATGACTCTCATTACCTTGGCCACGGGAATGTTAATCGCATTTGAAATGTGACTCTCTCACGTTACAATAGAGTTTAAATTGCTAAGCTAGATGGTCATGGATTGAAGCGTGCGGAAATGCGAAACGTCAGGTAAATTAGCCAGTAAGCAGATCCTACGCTCATAGTCGAAACCTGAACTATTTCGTGAAATTTACAAGTATTTATTTTTTATCGTCCAATGCTGAAAATAAAAGTACTGGCTGGAAAACAAATGCGTTTGTAACTATGTTTCCTATTTCATTTTCGTAGGTAGTTTTTTTTTTCAAGTGTGAGAGCAGCCGCCGTTGCACTGCCAGCGAAGCGGCTAGAGGTATGACCTTAATGAATGCACTTGAACCTCCGTGGAGGTGGAGCGAATCGTTTACCCCATTTTTTTTTAAATTAAAATCCTAAATGCTTTTGCTGTTTTCATTTTTACGTGGCTTTTTTTTACTATTCGAGCACGCAAATACAGAATACATATATTTGGACGTAAATAAATATAATATGTAATGCATGGAACAGACAGAAACTTAATTCCTCGTACCTACCAATTATCAATATTTTTATTTACATTTCAGGAAAAGCAATTTCATATCGGGAAATCCTATCTGAAAGTGCAGTCATAAATTCAAGATTCCCTTCGGGAACGCGCGAATCTCATTACCGCATTAAAATAAGCGCGATAGAATCTGGATATTTTTTTGTTCAAATAAGTTGGGCGTCTACTGCTTGTAAAATTTAGCATGAAATGTAAAAAAAAATCGGTATGTTTCTATGGTCATGAGATACTTACTTTAAAAATATTTCAAAGTGAAGTATATTCGTTTTCGTAGAATATGTTTTTTACATCTTTGATTGTTTCCTACTGCTGCACAAAGGCCTCCCCCCAAAGTTTACCACTCCTCTCTATTTTGATGTTATAAAAAAATACGTTTTTATTCCCAACGTAGTGTATGCAGTGTTAAGTAGTACTTTAAAATCTCAGTAAACAATATCTCGAGACAAATTGGCGGCTGGATTCTATGAATCATTAGTTTTTTCAAAAAGAACTGTTCATACACAGTTTACTTTGTATTGGGTATATCATTTTGTATGGCGGCTGATAACGCATAATGAAACGTAGATTCCCGCTTGTAAATAGTTATTCTATACTTTTTATCTTACCAACAATAGTGTAGGAAACTTTACTTAGGTACATTGTTTTAAATAAAATTTATTTGAACTTGAAAATTATGCAAACAGTATTGCAGACCAGTTTCAAGTTATTCTGGTTTTCCTAACCCTGAGTATGCATTTGCATACTATCTGATGTTTGCTGGCATATCTCCGAAGTATGGGTATAAGTACAATGGTACATGCCCCATTGTTTTGCGAAATCTCACGTACTTATTTCTAGTTCAATTTAACTTCGAATGTAAAAGGTCACGAGGCGTGTACTTATTAGCTCTGCGAGTAGATGTGTTGCAACTCTTACAACATCGTGCCCTTTGAAAAAGTAAGTTTTATAATATGTACTCAAATCTATATAAATAAAAATGAATCGCCGTTCGTTAGTCTGGCTAAAACTCGACAACGGCTGAACCGATTTGGCTAATTTTGGTACTGAATCAAACGTGGAAGTCCAGGGAAGGTTTAAAAGGTGTATTTCTTCCAATACGCGGGGTACAAAGGCGACTTCCTATGGCAATACAAACGTTTGCCGGGACATCTAGTTATAAATAGAAAAAGAATTATAAAGAGCGTCTGTGGTCCAGTTGGTCGCCTTGACTTGTAACCGGGAGGTCGCGGGTTCGAGTCCGGCTACTGGACGAGTACCAATGGGACTCTTTTTCAGAGCCGCAACGCATCGATTGTACGGTGAAGGACAACATCGTGATGAAACCCGCACACCACAAGGTGTGTGAACCCTAAATCGTGGATGGGCTCACCCCCTGTAACGTTGGGTTAAATACACTTGGTGAACCGTGGGCATTTGCTTTAGCTCGTGCCTCTGCCTGCCCCGCTTTAGGATTAAAAGGCGTGAAGTATAAATTATAAATAGGAAAGATTTTAAGAGACTTCAAAAAATTAATTAAATTATCTTAATCCTCGATATATTATTCATTTTTATGTTTGTTCGCGGATTATTTCGTCGTTTTGAACCGATTTTGATGATTATTTTTCTGTTGAAAAGAATTTTCAAAGCGGCGATTACATATTATGGTATGTTTGTTACATATAAACTCAAAAAATAACAGTCAGATTTCGATAATTATTTCACCATCAGAATTGAAGAGTGGGTAAAACCAGTCGACAGAAATATAGTCCTTTATCGCGTGTCGCTTGAAAAAAAAACACTTCGTAACTTTAAGTTTTGAAAATCAAGGTTAGTAACAAAAGTGCAGTTACTACTATTCCTTAACGATATTACATAATATTTTGAAAACGTGACTCCGACGGCATAACAGCGTAACAAGAAAAACAATAAAACTGCAGCGGAAAGATTGTATCCATTAATTAAAAATATGCTGTTACTCGACAAACTGCGATTTTATGCCCAGTTAGTGGCTACAGAGAAGATTATAACTACACGAAGAATTAAAAACTTATTATACAATACCATTATCTTTTTTTTTACCATTTAAGCAATAAAAATCGAATAGACGTCTAGAACACTATGCGAAAGATGCTATTAAGAATATAAATTAGAAAGTTACGTTTTATGTCTATGTGGAATTAAGTCTGTAATGGGAGATTAAATGTAACTAAAAACGGTTGTTACAATTATGAGAAATAAGATTATTTTATTTAAGGAAAGATTAGTAAAGAAACTTGGTGACGAGTGATAGAGATGAATGGCGAAAAGAAACATGTTTCGCCGACCCCACCTAGTGTGGGATAAGGGCAGGAAAATGATGAAGTTTATTTAATGTATCTTATGGTGGTTAGAATGCGGTGGTGGGTAGCCAACGCGTCTGTCAATCGTGGCGATTATTGGCATTAAAAAAAATATCATGGAAATCTTTTGGGGGAGGCAGGTGTGCTCCATCGTAGACCACATCGCTGCTTCACATCAGGCAGGATGATGGTAAACGTTTGTTCATAGTAAAAAAAAGGTCCTCGTACAGCAATGGACGCCATGTGGCCGATGATGAGAAATATTCTTAGTTAAAAAAAATAAGTATACATTTAATAAGCGAGGATCGTGATGTGGAAATCTATAATCTCTGCCTAACACTAGGAAACGGGTATGACGTAAGTTGATGCGTATAATATTAAGCATTTGCTTACTATGAGAAGTCACATTAAAGAAAATTAATTTCTATAAATAAAACGGTGCCTCTCAAGTTGATTGATTTATTGGGAACGCGAACTAAGAGCTTTTAATCTTTAAGCAATCTTATCGATGTGAAAGTCATGAAATAAAGAAATTCCGTTGAAAAAGAGGAAGTGACCATTACTAGTCTATTTATATTTCGTACAGACATCTTGAATGCCCATCGTATATTTGTCCCTTAACTAAATAACTCTGTCATTTATTCACAGGTTATTATAGATCTTCTGGAACTGGTTATTCCGTATTCGACACACAACTGACAATTTTATATTGAGCCTGATGTATTCTAGAAAAAGGTCCTAGAAAAAAGTTAAACTTTTAACAGTTTATTTAAATTTTTATGTTGTCAATGAATAAAAATTGAAAATGAAACTAAAAATTCTAAAAAAAAAAGTAAAATTAACTTTAAAAAATATTCAAATCGTTGCATTTATAAAAAAATCTGTGTTTTGTTTTACGAAATCCGTGAACAACGGAGGCAATTCGTTTGCAGCCTATTAGGCAACGTTGAAACCACAACGTGCTTCAGTTCAGTCAACTTAACGCCTCATTGGCTGATTGCTTGCGTGATCTACTGTCAACATTTCCAACAGTCGATCAGTGACCGCTCGCTGCAACTACTTACTGACAATAACACCCGGTGCACAAGATACAATACATCAGATAATATACAATGTGCAATTTTAATATTAGCAAAAATCGAGGTAGCCACTCAGCCCATGATTCCACACATCTTTCCCAAAAAACAACGGAATGTACATCGTACAAGCTTTACCGCTCAGCTGATTATAATTTTGTCTGAAGAGGTATAGGAATTTATTTTTCATAGTTTTGAACATAAATAGGAAAATAAATTGTTGAAAATGGTTATCATCGGGTAAGAGGCTTTAATGATTTTTCTAGTCATAGTTTATGTCTCAGAAACATTTCTTTCATGTTAAATTTACTTGATAATATAATGAATTTACTTTCTGTTGTGTACCTCTCAATTTGATTCAACTGGATAAATTTTATGCAAAAAAAAATACTGACTGTTCACTCTAAAAAACGTGTTAATTGTTTTTCCAAAAATATTAATTGATTAACACTTCATCTCGATCTGTTTCGGAAATGCCACTTAATTTCATTGAAAAAAACTTAAATTTAGTAAGTACGAGCGAATTTTTAACTAAAGATTCTAGTACTGACTAATCAGAGTTTGTATTTTGTTATGTGAGAATGTTATGTATGAACAAGATCGTTCTGATGAAACGTACTCATCGATCGCGTTCAAAGACATTGCATGGCCTGTAAAAGGCTTTAATTGCCGATCGCATTGGATAATGTTCTGTGAATAGTTATTACAGTAAGTATGAATAACCACTAGTTTTCTTTTACAATAAAAAAGTAACAGAGATACTTCCAAGAACCCCGCCTGAAAAGCATACATTTTCTGTTTAAATTGCTACTTTTAAATGTAAATTTTCAACACATTACGTACGTCAGAAATGGCTTTCTGGACAGTGAACCACGGATACACTGTTATTTATTCTATGAAGTTTTTATGCAGACCGTGAATTTATACTAACTAATAACAAACATTAAACATTGTGTAACTCACACACTGTTTTGCATTATGCACACATCAAAATAAAAAGGGAGTAATATACAAACTGCATACAAATTATTGTTATTATTAATAAGATGTACAGCAACGAAAATTAAAACGTTTTAAAAAAAATATCGATCCATGTTATTACTTAAATTACGTTATTTAGTTATAATATCGCATAATGATATCAAAAACGATGTGAACACTAAGCAATGAGTAATAGACATGCAACCTTAGAAGAGAAAATAATACAAGCAGCCATAACTAGAATCGCCATAAGAATGACTAAGAACATTAGAAACTGTTTCGCGCGTTCACTTTTCCTTCTAGACGTTGCCGTTTGCTTGCGCAGGCGCAACATTAACAATGATAAAACATCGTCGCTTTCCATAGAAGAGAAAACTGCGTAATTTCCAATAAAACTTTTGCAGCGAAAGGCGCTATGGTTGTTGATTTTTTCAGAGTACTTAAATATTCCTTTAGTAAGTACATACTTCATAGTTAAAATTACGGATTGATACCTACATAGATATTATTTAAGAACTTTTTTAATAAGTACATACCAACATAATTTCCAAAGAACTGATTTTATGTTTATTACAAACTAGCTGTTTATAACATTTGACAACATCCTGCTTCTTGTTAAGCAGCGATACGCTACCTAAGGAGCACGCTTGTCTATGGTGGAATATAGGAATGAGACTATAAATATGATGCAGCTAAAGTTAAGCTTTTCCACGCAACTATGGCACATATATTATGACAGAAAAATCAATGCTTAATTGCTTACGTATAACTAGTGGAAGCCCCGAAATTTCATGCGCGCAGTTTCAGTATTAATTTCTATAAAAAATACCACCACCAAGTTTTAGAACCATAACTCCTAAATTAACCTTTTTGTCGTATTAACATCTACCCCCCTTTTACCCCCTTAGGGAATTAATTTTGAAAAATCCTTTCTTATCTCACGTAAACTTTAACGTAAAGTTTTTTTTTGTTTTCCTTTCCTAATTGTTTGTATAATTGTCGTGTTTTAATTTCTATTTTGTTTTTTGTTTTTCTTTATTGTATCTTCGCACACCCATCGGTCTTTCCCATTACTGGTGGTTGACTGGTAGAAAATGCTTTAGCATTAAGTCCGCCATGTGTATTTTTTGTGCATTAAAGTGTTTAAATAAATAAACATCATTAAAGAACCCGTGTGCAAAATTTCAGCTTTCTACGATCCAGGGTTTGTGTTGGGCGTTGATGAGTCATTGATGAATTATTTTGTCGGAACTTTCAGTTTTATACATATATTTTGATTATTGAGGCGCATTTGTCTCTTTTTGATACTTGCCATTAGAGGCAGACAAAGCATAAAACATACCTGAGTAGTGCTTGGTACACATTTCAGAATACTGCTAAAACCGTGAAGTTAAACTCAACTGCCGCATATTTGTGAACACAATAGCCTGAAGGTCGAACTAGTATGTACAGGTGGTGTATATTAAAAGCAAGTAATGAACAGTCAACGTGAAACAAGGTAGACATTTTTTTTTTACCTTTTGAGATAGTGTAGGTAAATTGTATACACAAAATAGCTTAAAATATGAAAACAGATATTGAATAGTTTTTGTCTAATTTAAATATTGATAAAGAAACAAGGTTTTACACATTCCCGATGAAAAGTAATTAGTCGTTGATCGTTTTGTTAAAATATGGATGAAAATAATTTGTTTTAAGTGTTAAATAACAATTGTATTTATCAGTGTAGGTAGATTTATTAGACTACCATCTAATATTAAACTAAAAGACACTTACGTTCAATTTTCTTAATACTTCATCGATCGTATCGGTAATGATCGAGTTTCCGAACACAAATCAATAATAGTAATTGTATTTAAAGCTCTATAATATTAAAGCTCCAAATTGGTTGAGAGCGTCCGTTCAAAACCAAATTCGAAGGGCGACTAATAAAATACGAAAATCCGAAATGAAAGAAAATAGGAACACTGTACAAAGTTTATATGACATAATGATCCTAAAATAACATTATTATACATATTTGTTAAATGATAATAACATTGCAATTACAATAATGTTACGGACTCACTGTTTATTCAATCTCTTACTCATTCCAACAATCATCAATTTATCAATCTGACTCTTTTATAAAATGTGTGAAGCTTATTGTTACTAATGACAATGTAGCGGTAATAGTTGCATCACCTATTGGCGATTGCTGCACAAACGATTTTCCTTCAAATTCGTACCAAAATTCGAATATAGGCTATGCTATCTACCCAAAATGTAACGCTGAAAAGTAGCGGAGCGTCTACAAAATCCCTGATATAATGAAACTGCTGCTGCTTAACATCAGGCAGGATGGTGGTCAAACGCTTGTTCATAGTGATTAAAAAAAAACTCAAACATTCCAAAGAAGCTAGGTACCGTTCTTTAGAATATGTAACCTCATTACCATACCATGTTAATGATTAATCTCAGTATACTCTGTAAGGAAATAAAAGTAGTATTATATGACTTTCGTCATGTCTGTTATCTTTATGTAGATTCCACAACGTTATTATTAAAAAAAGTAAAACGTTGATTAACTAGTTGACATATATCAACTTAGACGGTCTACTATCCAAGTCTACTACACTCTCGTAGTTGCATCGCTCTGGCATTGTGGTGACAAACGATGTGTATCGCTGTTTCACTAAGGACGACAGTGAAATGAGAGTAACGAAGTCAGCAATGCACATCGTAAGCCGCTTCGATGCCACAGCGATGCAACTACCAGAATAGTAGACTTCGGCCCCAGTTTTTTCGTATTTAGCGTATATTAGAGCAGCTTCTGAGACCTTCGCGAGCAGGGCACTAGCGCTGTTCTAGTTTCATGAATACTCATAATCAGCCCATATGTGTCTACTGCTGGACATTAGGCCTCTCCAATTGCACGCCACTGTGATCTGTTTTCGGCTTCTCGCATCCAACTTCTGCCAGCCATATTGCGTATATCATCAGTCCACCTTGACTTATACGGCTACGGTTAAATAATAAAAGAAATAACTCAAAATTTAAGTAGGACTATATAATACGGTACAGTATAATAGTCTATAACATAGGCTACGTCTAACAGCAGAACACTAAGACTTATCATTACTGTGACAATATTTTATTACAAGGAACGTAAGTACTTGTACCAAAACCAGTATTGAAAGAGTAAAGGCCATTCAATTACTCATAGAACACCGTCATACTAGGTACCTACTTATTTATTTATTTAATCATTACAAAACAAACAGAACATTACGACTACCACAATTTGAGGTTCTTACATGAAATCTTGGACCTCTGTATTGGAACACACTCGCAAATATAGACCTACGAATGTTAGACAATGCAGTTCAAATAGGGTCCAAAGAACAACATCTAAATTACGACATCTCTCACTGATTTATTCAGTACCACGGATGATTACAATGAAAACTCTGTATCGCTGCGCGAACATAAAAATAGGCTTTAGTGCTCCAAAAATAAGGTTTGTATTACTACGGATTGCGTCTTTGGTCAATATGATTCACTCACCCTCAACCGAGATACAGTAGTCATCTTGGGAAAATGCGTGTACGTGATGACGTTCTAAGACTATTGTTGTATTATAAAATTCATAGATACACTACCTACACAAAAGACATATTTTTATCTGAAATTCAAAACAAAAGAAATTTTCAGAACAGGTATGTCATGGAAGAAAATAGTCCATTGCCCGTCCGAATATAAGAAATAAAATAAACAAAATCTTGCTTAAGTTTTGTAATACACAAAAGACTTTACTCAATCAACACTCATGAGTACAAATTCCGGATCAAATTTCATACACGGCTAAAATTTAAGCAAGATTTTGCGTATTTTCTTATATTCTTAGTATTTATACTTAGATGGGCGGACGGACTGAAGGGACGAGTATAGTACAAGGGATCACGTACTATTAATGGCTTAAAAAAGTTCAACAGTACTCGGTTGTTATAGAGATTATGGAGAGTTTGTAATGTACTAAGGCATTATTCTTTCCCGTTCGTATCTCTTACAAATGATGTAACAGTTATTTCTTCGAACCTGCAGCTGTGAAGTGTTTGTAATTACATTTTAACGATCTATATTTTCTTTCTGGACATATAATAGGTACCAGGTTTTAAACTGAAAATATGAGAATAGTTATTATTGCATTATATTATACTATAAAATACTAAAAATGATTTGTGACAATGGCCTTAGTCTCATCATGTACTTTTATATAAAACGGGGATTCCAAAGAGTAATTATTTTCTTCATTATCAATATTAGTTTATGCCCCGAGGCAGGATATTGGGACATTTAAATATTAGAGACGACTTAAAAGTTTATCTTCTAGTCATCTAGCCTTCTAGATTATTGATACCATTTTAAAGCAAAATCAGGGGAAATGTTTATTTAAAAAAAACCATGATCCAATTCAGGCCTTGCATTGAACTGTCAAGTGCCAAACGAGTCCATCATTCCTAACAACCATAATTGGTACCAATCACGGCGGAGAACTAAAATCTATTCATTAGTGGGATCATTACGTTGATTTGCGATCAACTGACGATTGCATGAAAGAAAATGTGATAGATCTTATTCAGCGGTAATAAGGCGGGATTTGGATTGGACATTTCCCTTACACGAGACATTCGAACGGATTAGATCAATGATGTAGGTAGCTGATACGCTCTCTTTCATATTAGTTTAAAGTTACGCTTCAACCAACCAGAGATGTAATCAATGATGACAGATATAACGAAAATTGTGGATACCAATTAACCAAAACAACTTCTTGTTCAAATGTTAAATGTTTTACTACTATGGTGTTATTTTACTGCAAGGTGGGCTGAAGATTTGCGCAACATGGCTGGCAGAAGCTGGATGCGAAAAAAAACCACAATGGCGTGCAATTAGAGAGACCTATGTCCAGCAGTGGACGAATATGGGCTGATGATGATGATGTTATTTTACAGTTAAAACACCATAGTGAAATTCGTTCCAATCTTTCCTATCTGAGGCACATCACGACTATATTCTCGTTCAAGTCACGTTTGAACAACCAGTCATAATTGAATTCTGTATTTTATTCAACTGTTTAGTAACACGAGAGCTTGTTATTCTGGTTACAGTGCAGCTTCATGCAACCAAAGCATACATTATAGCGAACAAATTAGTTAGTTACTTCAGTAAGTAATGACCACGAAATTGACTGATGGTTGGTTGGCGAACTAATGGCATTAGCAGCCAACGTAATTATGTTTGATTGATAACAGTGAGCTAAATTGTTTGGTTTTTGCATCAAGTCTAGATACAGATCTAGCATTTCTTTTAGCTCTGAACATGTCTGAAACATATTTTAGAACAGTTGTGATCTTTTTTGGACCCTTTGACAATGCAAGATTACAGGTTTGTATGGTAATATTGTTTCATATGTCAACTTTTTAATTCGCTGCAATCCGCAAATCAGGTGTCCGCAATGGCAGGTTTTCAACCATATCTTATTATGTTCCATTATATGTTCTTGGCCGGGCTGAGAGTGCGCCGCAGTCCACGTCTCTAGCTGTCGAAAAAATACTTCCAGCAAATTCGCCGTTCGATTTCTACAGAAATTTTCAAATATTCAACAAATAGTTTTCTTGATCACTGCTGCAGACGTAGGTTTTCCAGGAACAGTGAAATAAAACTGTGAATCCGTATTTGGCTCTACCTCGGAATAAACAAACGTGAACAAATTTTTAGGTCGCAGACGTAAATACCGCCGAGCCTTTCCAGGTTTTATTCTAGAAAATCTTTATCGTTTGATCTGTCAGACAAGTTTAAGTACTTTCCTCTTGTGAAGCCTGTTCTTTTCCTTTAATAACATACTAGGAATCAGAACTAAGACTCGTTTCTTGGGCTATTTTTATTCACGGTATTATCGTCTTTTATCGGAAACAAAGGCTCTTTGTAAGAACAAATACAGAGGCCAGTAAACAATATTTTTGTACAAATAAAAAGGAAATACCAGTTGGATACATGTCATAAGAAAAGACCACAATTTCTCAAGCAATATTTCCATCCGATCATCGCCTTATAAAGGATTCGCAGACTACAGACGCAGATCGCAAATCCCCGAGCACAGTCTCACCAATATATTATTTCGATGCATACATTTCTGTAGAGGTATATTTCATATTATGTAGGAATTGTGAGTATGCATCCCTTTTTCTGGTGTAGTCTTGAAGAACATATAAAGTAATATTTACTAATATAATTATTTTCGATTGAATCTAAAACAAAAACACATTTAAAACAAAAACCATAGATCATCTTCAATAAAGTGTTGTTGATATCCTACTAGGTACTTGTCATACAATAATCGCCTTGCTAAATGAAAAATGCTTTATTGCACTTTAGCATATTGCTAGCATTGTATCAGCAGTTAAAGACCAGAATGAGATTGTATAGAGAGTTTAGACGACGCCAAAATGTTGCACTAAATACATTTTTCATAAATCCCAATTGTTTTCACTGTTTATGACACAGAAGAAAAGTTACCTATAGACATAAACAGCCATAGATTATAGAAACATAAAAACGTCATGTGTTTTAACGAGTCAGGAAAAACATAAATTGTTCTCCACGCCACATTTTTCTAACCACCGCTTTGGTTGCATCACCGTGGTGTCCATTCCCACAAAGATTTGTATACAATGCAATCGTGGCCATGGGATTCGGTTAATAGCTTTCTAGGTTCCGCGGTTGACTTATAATTAATATTTACTTGGCAATTAAATCGTGCATTGTCTTAGGTATGTAGGTTTTAACATGCCTTGTAGACATTCGATTTAAAAACGCAGTGTATTGGGAATATAGGTTTTAACTTGCCATGTGTACGGTTAAATTAAAATCTCAACTAAACTTTTTTTTTATTTTAAGAGTTTTATATACGAATCCCATACTAGTCCACTGCTGGACATAGGCCTCCCCAATTGCACGCCACTGTGATCTGTTTTCGGCTTCTCGCATCCAGCTTCTGCCAGCCATCTTGCGTATATCATCAGTCCACCTTGCCTGAGGGGGTCCTACACTCCGTTTGCCGAGACGCGGTCTCCACTCGAGAACTCGTTTTCCCCAACGGTCATCGGTTCTACGGATAATATGGCCGGCCCACTGCCACTTTAGCTTGCTATGCAGTGGACTAGTATGGGCTGATGATGATATACGAAGTCATAGTGTTTTGCCTTTTTCTATCATTTGACATTTCTCTGACACGTACCAAAGATGAAATTGCGTGAGAGTTAAACAATTTGAACTTTTATTGTGAGTAAAAATATCACTAACCCCACTTACACTTACTGGGTTACAAAATATAATTATCACTTTGTCATTTAATTGTGTCGTATGTCTTTTGAATTTGAATTGAATGAAAATTTAATTATTTTATGAATATTAGCACACGTACATAAATAGTAGTATTTAATTAAAATACCGGCACAATTTTTCCGTAGTCATTAAACTAAATTAATTTTCCTCGTGATATCATAATACCTACCGTTTACAATTTATTATGGCATTACGTCCACACATGGCTAAGCAACGTTTCCTATAAATTTATTTAATTTATATTGTATTGTATGGCACCACAATATGACTCAGACTTTGTATTGTTATATAGGAACATTCATCAAGGTACTTCCATCTCAGTATTATACATTAACTAGCGATCTGCCCCGGCTTCGCACGAGTTGTCAGTGTTTCTATACTGTAGAGGTATTATGCATGTATTATAAAAACAAACCTTCCTCTAGAATCACTCTATCTACTAAAGAGATCCACATCAAAAGCCGTTGCGTAGTTTTAAAGTATATATAGGGACAGACTGCGGGAGGCGACTTAGTTTTATACTATGTATTGACACTAAATGGCATAGGATAATTTCTATTATTTAGCAAGTGTCTCTGTCTACCCTGCTTTGTGATTAAAATGGATGACAGCATTTATTTAGTGCATTATTAGGTATGACATAGTAGGTAGGTAGTACCTAATTACTAGAATTATAATACCACCAGTTACCAGTGTTAGAAAGAGACAAGTATACAGGGTATAAGTAAATACCACAGGAAGCCTAAACCACCGTTTCCATACACCCTAAAATGACTTTTGTTATCAACTCCCAGAAATAAAAAAACGAACTCTTCATGCAAATGTACAAGCAGGTGATCGACTTTGTATGAACAGATGAAACATTTTTATCGTTTTTGGTTATCGACACCCACCAAAAGACAATCAGTATAGTCAGTATAAACAGTAGCTTTCGGCTTCGTAGGATATTCCCTTATCACCCTATATTGAATATTCATGACCACTTTTATGTTTTTAACAACGTCGCACACCTGGTGGTAGATACCTTCATATACACTCGTGACCAAAAGTTCACATAAAAAACTCCAATAAATTAATCAATTCTGAAACTAGTAATATTGAATACAAGACAACAGTTCATGACATTCCTTTTCGCTATTTTATTGTCTTTAAACAGTTTCTTTTACGCAGCTAGCTCACCTCGATTGCAAGATATTATAGATAGAAGTGTCGTTTACACAAAATTATGTGTGACCCGGAATTTTTGCTCATGAGTGTATTTTAAAAATTAAACCCCTTATACTTAGAACGATAAACGGACCGCCATAAAATGATAAAATACAAACGGTGATATTCATTTAAGGTGCGGGTAGCAAACGTCTACACAAATGACGCTGACACCTGCGCACGCGCAACATACGGTTGCCTTTCGCCATGGAAACGGAGGGTAAACAAAACATGCGGTCTCTTCAACTCGAGCGTTCTTCGTTCCATTTGTTTTTTGTAAACACTGTGTACAAGCGTTTGACCACCATCATGTCTGATGTTAAACAGAGATGTGGTCTACGATGGACACTTGCATCAAACGCTTGTAGGTATTACCTAGTGTATATTTACCTGCCCGTGAGCATTTGAATGTAACTATTAACGCAAAGGCTTTTTTGATAACGATATCTGTCCGTTAAGTGATAATTTTAACGGACTTTTTTTTTTGTAATTCGAACCCCACCTAATGAAATGGGGTCGAGGTTTAGAATAACTTTAAAGAAAATAGAACCGACTTCAACTCGTAAAATATTAACAGATATGTGGTGTAAAAACTGAACCAAATTGAAACCAAACAGAAAGCACCAGCTTTCAAATAAAAAACGGATCCGTTTCCGATCCCTAATGAAATGGGGTCGAGGTTTAGAATAACTTTAAAGAAAATAGAACCGACTTCAACTCGTAAAATATTAACAGATATGTGGTGTAAAAACTGAACCAAATTGGAACCAAACAGAAAGCACCAGCTTTCAAATAAAAAACGGATCCGTTTTTTTTCAGTGACCCAGTCAGAAGTTTCAGTTAACAAACATTTAAAAAATACAGACGAATTGAGACCCTCCTTTTTTTGAATTCGGTTTAAAATATTGTGATGACGAAAAAAAAAAACGATATCACAGTGTTTAAAAAATATTTTTCTTATTCCTTTTTCAGTTCAACAATACGCGAATAACAATAGCTTTCACTTACACAGCAAATTAATATTTATCTTCGACCTTTTTCGTACAACCAATACCCAGAACAATAATGAAAAAGGTCTATTCCCGGGCGATTACTATTTATTGAACAACAAAACTAACTTGAATAGGATATCTATTGATTGTTCCGACAACGTAAAGTAAAGCTATTTATAAAGGAGGCTATACGTCCTGCAATGCGTGATTCTTAACTTATCCAATGAGAGTAAATATTAATTTTATTCAGACTAAAATCATCATCATCGTCATCAACACCCGCCCACATTCTTTCACTGCTGGACATAGGCCTATCCAATTGTACGCCACTATGATTAGTTTTCGGCAGACTAAAAACAAAGTTCAAATTCTATAATTAGACTGTCATTTAATGCTTTCTGTAACTTTTACTTTATCAGAAAAACGAAATGCTACATTTTTACCAACGATGATTTATTATTATTTTAAAGAAAGATTTAAAATCATTACGAACACCAGTAACGAAATGTGTGTTCATTATGTAGATATGCCCATTTGCAAAACGGGTTCGATGTCAATAGAAATGGAAAACAAAAACTCATTCATTAATATTCTATTCTCAATGGTGGCTTTGAGTTTTCATTCGAACAAAGGTGTAAAACAGATAACAGTCAGCCCACATACAGATGTGAAATTATTATTACTTGAACTGTTCCAGCCTGAGATTTGCTTAGTGTCATAGCTCATGTTATGGGAACTGTCATTCTTTTTGTAGTCCGTACATTGTAATAGATAATGTGAAAGCTTTGTCATTTGGACTGCAAAATTTCAGGCTCTCAACATGTTAGGTTAGATCTAGGTTTTGTTTCAGAAATAATGTTTAGGTCTTACAGACATTTTCAGATCAAATATTTATATAATATTTTTATTGTAATATTCTGGTACCTCGAGTAAATACTGTCAGAAACAGTCAGACAGAACTTTTTCTCAATATTGGCCAAATTATTATTATTACTGCTAAACGACTGCTTAAATGTATGCCAGATACAAGGTGAAATGCACTCTCAGTTATGGTTTGAACGGCCAATTTTGGATAAATTAGGTATAAGTATTCATTCAGTGATCACTTATGATTTATTTCGGGAAACACCGGAAAGGAAGATATGATATGAACAATTCGAGAGCATTTCGTTTTCAGTATTACACGTTTCTTTATCCTTTGACTTTCGCATTTTACACTGAATTTCTGTGAATCGGATATTTCTACGACCAAAACACATTTCTTTATAACTCATCAGTCTAAATTTCTATCATTATTGAGACCATTTTTCAATGTATGAAATTTCAACTTCACTCAAACATGTACTAATTAAGCTTTAAAATCAAGATGTCTACTGAGATACATTCACACCTTACAAGAAGAGGCAATATTAATTACCGTAAAAGGCACAAAACAAAATGTTTTAATTGACACAAAACACTTGTAGATAATTGGTGAGAGTTTGACACCTTGATATATTCTTAAGGTTTCTAAAAGCAAAATAACCAAAGCACAAAAAGTGTGGACACTTATTTAGATTATATTAGTTAGGTATTTAGTTTATTTCCGTTTGCATTAATAGTTTGGCGTCGACTAATGTCACCTTGAGCTAATGAGCCAATTAGTATACTATCTATGTAAAAGAAAAGCTTTTACTGGACTGTTACAATACATAGATGACCAAACAGAATATCACATTTCTAAGTGGAATTAAATAGGTCCGAGCACTTTGTAAATTAACCTCACGGACTAACTGACCTTGCATAGTCATTTTCTATACATATACAGAACTATGGAAATTCTAAATTGTGTTTCATTTCAAAATGGAGTATTGGTACACTCAATAGTGACTTAATATCTTAGTGGTAGTAAAACAAGTTCCTATGTATGCTTAGATCGTCAAAAGTACGCAACGGATTTTAATACAGTTTTCTTTAGTAAATAGAGTGGTTTTTGAGGAAGGTTTATGTGTATACTTACGTAATATTATAATAGCAGGGAACACTGTTAAGAATATAATATATTGGCATAAAACCGTTTGTCGGGTCAACTGAAGTATAATATTATACGAGTACCTACATTGAGATGTGTCAGTAGTGATAAGTTGATATTGCCTAACACCATTTATTTTGAAATATTATAATAAATTGCAATTTATAAGTCGTTTACCTATTTCTCCGTGTTATAAACCTAATCACTTAAAGCGCTATTTACATGAAGTAATCTATTAAACATTCTAATCAATACGTAAAAGTTATGTTTGCACTAAGTAAGACAAATTAATAGTCTCATTCCCACATGTATCAGAGAACAATGAACTTTAGAAATCAAATAATAGAAAGCTAAGTGTGGGCCGACGGTATACTGTAAACCATTAATTTAAATTTGCGAGACTTAGAAGGCCCACCTCTTTCGCCACGCCAACTGTCATTACTCACTCGCCACTGAATTTCAGTCAGACATACTCACTAAGTACGTACATATCACACATGTACTGTCGGTGAAAAAAGTGCTAAACTAAAATAAAAAGGTCTACGTACATAATTATTACAAATGAAAAAAAAATCAGTTCTGTCGGGCCTGAACAAATTTTTTTCCATGAGGCCTCCGATTACTATAAAACCTCTTAGTACGGGGGCAGTTGGAAAGAAAAAAAAGAAAGATTATATAATTACACCTACCTACTTAATATTTGGCGTTTTTGCGTCTTAAGTGTGGTGATACTGCGACCTTTACAGTCGCGATACTGTGACGTATTTGCATCGATACAATAGCGATGCAGTAGCTAGCTGTGTGGTTGTCACCCACCTGTACCCCAATCACAGAGCTCCAAGAAAGAAGTTTGTCACTTCTTTCGACACACGCGCTTCGGTTAGTTGAAACAATGAAACAAGCTGAGTCGAATGAAGCGTGACATAAGAGCCAATCGCAGTGCGTATTTGTTCTATGTTGTTTCTTTCTTGGTGCGCGTGCTAGGCCTGCTGGCACGATACTATCGCGATGCAAACGCGATTCGCTGAAGATGATACTTGCGATTATCACAGTTGCAAGATGTGCGTGAATGCAGTTGCGATGCTGTAGCGCGTTAGCATCACGGCTGGATCACGTTGCAAATGCGGCTAGCGTTAGTTAGAAGTGATGCAATCGCAAAGTCGCAGTGGACGAGGTGTCTTAGTATCAAATTGAAAAAAAGAGTAACCCTATTGACCAGTGTGACTGTTGCTAGTTTAGGCTCCTTTCCGGCCTTCGTATACAAAAGTATCTGTAATCTTTACTACTCTACCCACCGTGTTTTTTAAATTATTAATGATTTGATATATGAAGAAAGTAAATTTATTTTATTATGTACGAATCTATAACATACAAAGAAAACAACTAACGCCATTGTATCTCTTAACACGCCACTCAAGCCAAATATCGTTATTGGTGAAGACACCAATAAACGACACGTAGCTACGAATAATGTATGCGGTTATTCATACAATAATGTTGCAAAAAAATGTCGGAAGTAAATCTCTCCCGTAACAACAACTAGGCAATATGCACGATACCATCGCGGAAATGGTAACGCACACGATTTTAGTACCTATGCTGTAATAATTTTATTGCTGATTACATCAATATTACCTGCAGTCGATTTTGTAATGCATTCAAGTTGGTACAATGTTTCACTACCAGAATTCGACGATATTTTTGTTTCTTTGTTCGGTTTTTTTTTTGTGTATTACTTCTACGCTTACGTGGAATATACTTACTTTACTCTAATAAGACTAGAATATTTCTAGCTAATCCTTTATGGAAAGTGGGGAAATAATTGGGGCTTAGATGCAGCGTTGTAGAAGACAATATTTCAAGAAAATTACGAAGTACAGTTTACTATAATCCTTGCGATAATAAATGGGATGTTTCTTAAGCTTTCACGTAAAAACTACCAATCATCAAAAATCTTTGTAGATATATCCTCGGAGAAACTAGAAGTTACTTATGCTTAAAAAATAATAATGACACATACTGGTGAAACAACGTTTACCGGGTCAGCTAGTAATGTATACTTCATAAATTCTATTTAAAAATAGAAGCTTCGAAAGAATCATCCACAGTTACTACAAGTGAACGAAGTCATTTTATTATCTACGTACAAAAATACACTTCACGATGTTTAATTAGCCAAAAGCGAGGTGGGCGTGTACGCCAAAGTAAAAAGTAATATTATATACTTATAGGTAAGTACATAACATGACGTCGATGTACAATGTCTTGGTAAATAACCAGAACTATTTACACGGAATTTAATGCACATGCCACGAAAACATGTCGTTTTGGATTCGTCTCGCTTCAGGTATGTTGTTAGTTGACTGTCTTTAGAAAAATAATATGTTCAGTACCTATTCAATGTTGGTATATCAATTTTGTATACGAAACGGGATTTACCGTAGATATGAAACCGTTTCCAATTCCAATGGGTGATTTTAGTACAGAAGGAACGTGACCGTAAGCACGAATACAAAAACTTGTGTGGGTTGGGTTAAGTTAGGTATTGTTATTCAAATTGAGTTTGACCACTGATGGGTTAAGTTTAGGGAAACGTAATGCCTCTACAGCAATACTTTTCCCAATAACCTGTGAGGTCGTTTTTAGACGTTCCCAGTTCTTAAATCAGTGAGTTTTTATTTCTTTTATTAAATGGCTCGGCTAAAAGGAGTTTGTGATGTGCGGAGGTTCAAATAATTTATTCTTATATGTGATGCGCTATTGTTTTTTTCACTGTCATTTTCAGAGTTGTCGAAATTTTCGATCGCTGTGCACGGCCTTTCTCATCGCCGCAGAAAAAATCAATCTTCTTGTTTTTATTTAACTACTTGTGTCGTCAACAGGTACATTATGGGAAAATATGAAGTCCTATAATTACCACTGCTAAGAGGGACTGAGATTCGACTCCTACCAAAGGCTTTGTTTTTAGCACACATAGCACGGAGTAGTAAGTATCCTAGTTCGAGGTCAGCATGTATGAAATATCCCGTGATATGTATATTTTATATTATAAATCGGAATCTGTGGCACTAAAGATTGATATCATCATTGATGTACTAAACCTTAACTGTCTAAAAGTTAAGGTTTAGTAAAGAAAAGATTTTGCAAAATTTTGATTGAGATTGTCATACACATACACAATCATTGTGTTAAAATTTGTATGAATAACTGAAACTACGTCCACTATAATATGTAAATAAAACTGCGTAGCATGCGTAATAAATAAAATGTACTATTATCTCCAACAGCATTTTTACTCGGAAAGTGTACTCTTATCTTTGATATGATAAGAAGTATTAGAACACTCTGGTATTGATCACGAAAAATTATCTGCTTTGTAAATAATGCACGGACAAGATAAATTATAAGTGACAAGTTCATTAACACGCGGATATTTCTTTTTTTATCTCTCCCTACCCCTGTGAGAGACAAGCACAGGTGTACAGAGATAGTGAATATATCTGTACATAAAGAAAATAGTCCAGGATTCGTTCTTGCGACCTTGACACAGTAATAAAGACGATTCTATTAAGACTATTTTCGTGTAGTTTTAGTTATTCGTTCTGTTTATAAATAAGTAGGATACTTTTACAATATCTTGCCAATTTTCTCCCCATATCTGAATCCGTTCGATACACTTTTCTCGATCGAGTTCTCAATTTTTTGATATTTTCTTTTTATGTTTGCTATCTCAAAACTTTTGTCTGGGTGAATGGATTCGGATGATTCTTTTTTTATTTGAAAGCTAATACTTCCAGTTTGGTCTTATTAAAATTTGGTTCAATTCCGACAGTGGGATCCATGAGAAAACACACATATTTGTATTTTTTACGGTAGAAGTAATTTCTTTTTTCTTTAATGTTATTCCAAATATTGTTTCACTCGTTCACAATTAATTATCATCTGTAAATTGTGTATGTACTTCAAATAAACGAAATTTTAATCAACAAAACACCTATTAAGAACATCTACAAAAACGCCAATAGACCAAGAAGGTGGGTGGTAGTTCGTTAGTCTCTTCCCTCGTTAGTAGGTCGAAAAATTTGCATTGATAACTTAAAAAAAC
The DNA here is from genome assembly GCA_012932125.1 of Conopomorpha cramerella. Lineage (NCBI taxonomy): Eukaryota > Metazoa > Arthropoda > Insecta > Lepidoptera > Gracillariidae > Conopomorpha > Conopomorpha cramerella. The sequence continues at coordinate 35,454 of SJJU01072666.1, read as the reverse complement.
TACTAACGCTAGGTATCTTTCAAGGAGATAGATAAAGCGAACAAGTTTCGGATGCAGTCGCCGCGTAAACTGACGACATCCGGCCTAATGTGCGAGGACAAGACACTCATGTGGTACTTATATTATTAACTAGTCTATAGATGTACCTCTCTACATTGTGAAAGAACAAAAAAATGGGTATCTTAGTAGCTTGAAAGTGTGTATGAAGCTCAGTGTATGTATGTATCATTTTTCTATGAGTATATAAGATCTATGATATAAAAATGAATCGAAAAATGTTTTGGTAAGCCAATAACTCAACAACGCCTGGACCAATTTTTACTGGCCAATATTTTTTTAAATGTTCGTTGAAGGCCAAGGATGGTATTTACGGCGAGAAAAATAATCAAATAATTGCTGGGGAAACCTTAAAAACAGCTCCTTTCTTTTTCTCATACCAACTGAAAATGTACAGACAATTTTATTGGCATTTTTTTTGCCAGAACAGCTAGTAAATAATAAATAAATAAGCTGGCACATTTTCACACACATAATACATATTTTCTGTAGATTAAAACTTTCGTGGCGACTAATTTATAAAAATAGAACTTTTAATTTGTCAACGGCCGGGATTTGTCCACGAAAACATCGCTTACTATGCGTTCGTTTGGGACTAAGGAGAAGACACCTTTAAACTATAGAGGACAGTTAAGATAGTTTTCATTTCATTATTTTTTATTTCGAATCGGGTTCAAAATGTGTGACGTAGATTGGCGTTAGTCAGTAGTAAAAAAAAAACTTTTTATTCAAATACCTATAGTATAATTGGACGGACTGAGAGTTTACAGTAGTATTATTTGTTCGAACGCGCTAATCTTAGTAAGTACCCTTAGAATGCGCTTAGCCTCGTTGGGATTAAAAAAAACCTTTACTGCGTTTGACAGTTTAATTAAAGAACAGCTAATTTGCGATTGGACATCACAATATGACCTTTAGCATTCGCGGATGAATCTGCGGGAAGCAATATACTTTAAGTACCCAGTCCAATTTAAAAAAATACTTTTTTTATTCGTTGCCTAATGAGATATGTACTTTGTGGTTTGGTTATAACGCAAATGCTTGAATGAGAAAAATTTAAATTACATTACATCTAAATTATTGTGTTAGAAGGTTTAATATTACGATATGTACTTTTTCATAGATACATAATATTAAGAAAAATATCATAGATCGTATATTCAAATATAAACTGAAAGTACCTCTCAATAATTTCTGGCGTAAACCGCTAAAGCTGAAATTAGGCATTTTGGCAAAAGTTTCATTGGCGCTCGATAAAGGTTATATGTATAGCACACATTAAACTATTTTTATATGATTTATGATTACGCAACATAAAAAAAATATAAAAACATACGTCGTCATTTTCAGGCGATGTGGAAAGATGCACTTGCGCATCTCTAGACCCTCTCCTCTTAAACATTGTCTTCTCAACAATGAGTGACAGAGAGAACCTCCTTCTCTCGGACGCCATGTTACCACTTCTTCACTTCACTGGCAGTCAACCATTAAAAAGAAAACCGAACATTCTATTTTCAAATACGAAAAGAGAACACCGCGCGCATCACCTGATAAAACAAATAATACGTAGTACGTGTTCGTCGAACGAATTTAGCGATGTAAATGGCGAGGACAGAACTGGCAAGCACGATAGCGCCAGGAGTATGATAACACAATTACAAATGTGCCATTTATATGTGTGTGTATGTGTGTAGGTATATAAGGAACGGGACTATTGGTAGGTAGGTAACTACTAACTATAGGTTAATATGTTAAACCCAACCTTGTGCCTAATGGGGAAACTGATGTAGGTAACAGGAAGTAAAGGAAAAATGTTATTATTCTAATGAAGCATACATTTTGTTGTATGTTTCGTATCTACTAATAAACGTACAATTATCCTGATTCCTTACATCGTGCTTTACTCTGTCTCTGTAAAAATTGTAAGAGTGAATAAATAACCACCAGCAGTACTAGCACGCGCGTCATCAGTAAGGCACGAGATAGAACAAATGCGCGCTGTGATTGGCTGTTATGTCACCCGTTGTACGACTCAGCTTGTCTCAAGAAATCGCAGCGCGTTATATATCTTATCACTTATTTCTTGGTGCTAGGGGGGCAAAGTTGATGAGACCCTGGATTGACTGACGTAAATGACAAAGCTGTCAAGATGCTTGAGAGCTTTGTCTGAGATTGTGACAGGTTCTCCCATATAAGAACTGTAACAAAACTGCATCTTGCTAATATTATAAACTACTCAAACGACGGAAAACTCCTTCACAGTTGGGCTATACAACTATCTCTAGGCTTCGGTTCGTAATAAATATATTGAAAACAAATTAGAATCCTTGATTAAAAGTAGTTTATTTGAAACCAGCTACCCGCTCGGTTCGCACGAGTTAGCAGCGTTTCTGTTTTGTATTATGAATGTTTTATACGTAATATAAACCTTCCTCATGAATCACACTATCTATGAGAAAAAAACGCATCAAAATCCATTGCATTGTTTTTAAAGATAAAAGCATACATAGTGACATCCAGCGGAAAGCAACTTTGTTTTATAGTATGTATTGAAGACGCGAATAAAATGGCGGTGCGTCTACTAAACGTCAAATACAATTTAAGAAATCACACATTTACAGCAAATAGGAATGAGCCCTAGAACCTAATACTTTATTCTACTCCCTTCACGTCGAAGGTTCCAAAATAAACATCGTAAAAGACCTCCACATCCTCGCTCATCACGTGTCCAAAACAAACATTGCCACTAGAAAGCTTGTGATCCTTATTGTCTACGGCATACAGGTGTTATTACCTTGTTCTAGTATTTACGGAAAAACATACATCCTTCAACTCTACCCACTCAACCTGAAAGAAGTTAATGAATACTGAAAAAGCTTAGAGAAATCAACGAAAAGTCAAACTTTTGTAAAAGCGTTTTTGTTAGGAACTTAAGTGAAACAGCGTTTTTGTTTTATTTTATTACTGACATAAAAATAAGTCTCTTTAGTGCTATAGAAAACTTCGAACCGCGAGTTTATCACACTACAAATATTATGAATTCGATAGTTAAATGATATTAGACTGTAGATATGTTCAACTATTTCGCGCAAGAATTGCTAAACCCATTCCGATGCAACTTTACGATTTTATCCCGAGTTTCTCAAGGAGGAAACTGTGTAGGTAACACCGCCGGGGTACATCAATGCATAGTATAAAACAAAGTCGCCTTCCGCTGCCTAGGTTTTGTTAGATCTTTAAAACTACGCAACGGAATTTGATGCTTTTTTTTCTTCAATAGAGAGTATGTGTAAACAACTATTTAGGTAAAAATACACTATTGAGATATACACTCGGGAGCAATGAAATCGAGTCAATTTATTACTGCAACCTGACTCGATTTCATTGCTCCCGAGTGTACTACAGAAACCAGGAGGATTTAGCAGATTTGAATCTCAGAACGTTATCCGTACAGAACGAGTACGTGTACGTCGACGAGTACGTGTTATTGCTCAACTGGTCATTAGTCGTACATAATATTACGTATGACATCACACCGAGAGCCGTCATTTATATGTCGTTTTCACGAAATACAATTCCGACAAGCAATATGCATAAATTCTTTCATGTAATTGCGGACGGACTGGCCGTGTTGACAAGCCAACAGAGGTATATAATGATATGATGACAATTAGAGATAATGAACCGCAGAATATTTAGAATATTAAGTAAAGAATTATTTGTTGTATGCAAAAATACTACTGGGCAATTAGCGGTGAAACTCGACGGAGACTTTGATAGAAAACAATTAGTGAAATCGTTAAAAAAACATTTTTTTTCTCGAAAAAATTGGAAAGTAATTTTTTCATATTTATACTGGAACTTTCTGGCCCTTCTCCAATAAAAAAATAATTATCGAAAAATTTACTACTAATGTCATACTTAAAAATATACATAGTTCGCGTAGGTTCTCAAGCCAAACCTTATTAGTAGTTTGCAACAACAACAACAACCTACTTAGTTGTAAAATACACAATAATATCACAACTTTGCGCTGTGTTAATTGAGGTGGTTTTAGTACTGGATCATAAATAAAATAAATATGAATAAAACAAAAGGCTTTCACTAACCAAAAAACAGCGGTTCAACAAGCGCCGAATGTAGATCGTGCATCCAAATAATAGTAATATTTTAATCTAAATAAATAATGAAATATTCAAAAGTACCTCTTAACTGTGATATTGTTATTGGTGATATTTGTAACGGGAAATTACCTGCAACAAAAATAGAATACAGTTAGTAAGTACATAATAATTTAGACTGATCTCAATGAAAATATGACCTGAATAAAAACATTGCTTTACTACATAACCTAACATAGCCTACAAATATTCCGGAATGTAAATAAAAGTGTCACAAAGAATGAGCTCGATATTTCATAATTTTCGGTTCAACTGAATGATTCAACTTTACACAATATTTAAATACATTGACCCCTTTACTAATAATAAAGAGGTATTCAATGAGTAACGTTTATCTTACTCAGTGTTATGTCCTGTTCTATCATTACAAACTTCAAAAATTTCTTATATACGACATGTATATGTCGTTAGTAAATATCCAGGGTGACTTCTGTAAGTTATAGTTTAGTACGTTTTTTATTATTTGTGGTAAGTTATTAAAACTTCAGATACTTTTGTAACATTTAAACAAACAATAAAAAAATACTGTCATTTAGCCACTGCTTGAAGCTAATAATTTCGTAGACATTTATCCCCTTTAATACAGCTAGCGCCATCTGACAGAACTAAGAGAAACAAGATCCTTGAAAATTTCTCATTTTTCAGAACTTTTTTATTAGTGAAGACTTTCTTACTCTAGAATCTCAAAACTCTAGACTACCGGACGTTTCCACTAGTGAAACAAAACGAAGTACAAGTAGTACAAGAAAACATGTTTAACACATAAACAATGTGCGCTGGCTATCGCGTATTTCACGAACAATCTCAGACAACCCTCCTGTATTGCCAAATATTCAGATATGCCATACCTATGTATACAAAATTATGTGTGCTCCGGAATTTTTGCCCACAAGTGGTATATTACGTATTTTAAAGTAGTTTCCATGGCACTAATCAATAAAAAATATACCCATTATTGGCAAATGGTCGGTTTATGTTCTCCTTGAACATTCACAATCAATCCACCACATAACGCTTTATTCTCATTGAACGAAAGGTCATCAAGAACTACAAAAGGGTCCGAATCAAATAAGGTAAATATCAAACATCAATCACATCTGAACATTATGGCAGTAATAGACATAAATCAATAAGATATTCTAGACAAGACTCGAGTCCCAAACACATTCAGTCTAGACGTAGAGAGACCTTTTCAACATTCAGTTGCCGAAATAGAAAACCAAATACGGCAAAGTTCGCCTGTGCCGAACCAATTGTGAACTTGTGAGAGGAAACAAGAACTAGCAATACAATAAATAATGTTTAAAACTAGATTCAAACAGTTTCACTTGTTTTGGTAAATAGCGGACCAAACATACTTTGTTTTAACTATGAATATTGATTTCATTGGGGAGGCCCTCGTCCAGCAGTGGACTTCATGCGGCTGGTGTGAGATGATGACGATTAATTTAGTATTGGTATATTATTCCGGGAACGTTTTTAAGGAGCTTATATATTATGCGATGGGATATAATGCCATCAAAGCAGAACAATGTGACTAACTTCGAAAATTTGCTTATGAATGCACATAATTTGATATACCTAATAGAAAAATATGACTATGCTAATGTATTTAAGATCAAATGGAAGATCAGTTAAGCTTGAAAGTTACAGTTAGTTTTTTTTTTTTTGTTGCTATGATGGCACAACAGTCAGTAAAGTCATTTCATAATCAGAACACGCAGCAAAGGAAAAGGAAAATTCAAACGATCACGAGCAAGCTGTTGACTCCGAGATTCTTTGAGTGCTCGTTTAGTTTCCAACTATGAAAGTTTTTTTTTCATAATATATGATGTATGTACCTACTTGAAATAATAAATTGGTAACGTTTGTGTATGGCTACTTGTTCTTAAATGTACATAATTATTTAAGACACGGATAAACATGACTTTTATTTTAATGACCTCTTTAGACAATATCTAAAAATGCATTAAAATCTTTTCCAAGAATAGAACTTTTAATGTAGAAATTCAAATTCCCAGGAAAACAGCAATAAAGTAATAAAATTCTCGGCATGTTTGCGTTTGGATTTGTATAAATTTGGCCATCCCCATCAATAAAACTTATGAAATATTGTACACTTGTTGGTAGCTCCACCATCCATTCGGTCATTAAAAATACGTCTTTCAAGATGCGGGAGCAACCCAAGCAATTCCCTCGACGACTGCCCCATTTACTCAGGCTCTATTACACCTTATGCAGCAGTTGGTTGTAACAAAGAGGGCTCAAGACTTGATTCGAGTCACATTATTTATGACTTCCATATTATTCATGTGCATTACTAATAAAAGACTCGACATGTTTCTTTCACATGAATCTTGCCCGTGCGATGTTACGGTGCTCAACTCGCCAGACTACAGGGCCTTTAACCGAATACATTTCTGATATTTATAACATAACAGTAAAGGCTAAAATTGGCAATTTTCTGAGTGTGCAGTGAAAAGATAGAACTTTATTTATGAGCCGAATTGATTTTCTTGCACAAAGATTTTTGGGGTGGAAGCCAAATTTTAGCCAATAAAGTTTCACAGAATGAAAAATGTATGTAAAATTAATGTTTTAGAAATGTATGTAAAATTAACTTGGAGAAATAAACTTGAGGAAACTAAAGGTGAATGAGCTCGTGGTTGGTAAGCAAAATTGTTGCGGCCGCAAGTAAATAACATATTTAAAAAGTTTTGAGGGTTTTATTAACAATACCGAAAGTCGTTTGATCTTAAATATTATTACTCACAACCTGCGAAACAAACTTTCTTTAAAAGTGCCATGTTTTTTTTATTTCCCCTAATAAAAGAACCACAAGATATACGTACCTTCCAAAGAGCATTAGCAATAAAGGTCAGCGTAATTTGATGAGAAGCTTTTATCTCCAGACAAAGATAACCTTTTTTTAGCATACTAATAGTTGGTACTAAAAGTTTAGCAAATAAGATGCAATCCGTCCCGACAGTTTCGCAATCTCTCAGCAACTTCTTTAATGGCACCAATAGAACTAAATCCACGAAATTCTGAAGAATCCTGACTTTTATTGCACACATTTAGGTCAGAGGTTCCAAACATTACCTAGTCGTTTCCACGACAGAGATGTCGATAGCAGAGAGATAATTCTATGATAAAATACGGATTTAGGAACTGAATATTCTGAACCTTTTCCGTCGTTCATATTCCACCCAAATATCTGCGAATGAGTGATACTTGATCTTCGATATCATTTTGCTATTTCGCAGCAATTTTATTCGTACCCGTTTTAGGAACGTGAATAAGATGACTTTCTATTGTACGCCATTCCGATATCGCACCGGAAAACAGTAAAAATAACTGAAACGGCAATTATAAAGCTATCGATGGATCATCATTGTGAATTAGTAGCCGGTCATTTGGCACCAGTTATCTGCTTTGTAAAACAATAAGCAGTAGGAACAGATTCCATCGGGTCAGATGTGGCAAACAGAGCGTATCTGCAATTGGTACCATTGTGTAGTCCACGCAAGATTCTAGGTCTTGATTGAGATTTTACCGTTTGCTGCGGATGGTAATCTTGGTACTTGTACAATGGGATTTGCGTCTTTGTTACAACAATTTCAAGTCTCACGATCTGCGTTTTACATACTTACTTATTGAACGGAGTAACTTTACTGTTCGCCTCCACTATAAAGTTAGCAAAGTTGCTTTTATGTGTTAAGTGGTAACAGTGGCGAAAGTGGGTAAGTAGAAAATTTGTCAGTCACGAGAATATGGAAAGTAGGAAACATGATATCGGTATGAATAGTGTAATTTAATTTAATCCGTCCTTGCCTCGTATTTTTATACTATGTAATAAAAAACTTACTATTAAATTAGACAATTAAAAAGTATTCTATAGAGTATAAATAGTTCGATAAAGCAACAATTTTAAAATTAATCACTACTGCATAATAATATGTTTCAACAAGAAGATAAATAAAATAATGATACAAATTTACCTAAAGATAATAACTACGTCAACCATTATTTTGACAGTAATAGATATCAACAAGATGAAAACGAAACCTGTAATAAAATTATGTAAATTATGATTATCCCATTTTTTTTAAATACATTTTTATTCATTCATTCATTAAGAAAACATACCAATTTTATTTTACGGCGATGGGCTCACCCCCTGTCACGTTAGGTTAAATACGCTTGATAAACCATGGATATTTGCTAAGCAAGTGCCTCTGCCTCTCTGCTTGAAGTGTATATGTATGTACATACCGATTTTATACATTATTGGTCCCTTATTGCGCCATAAAGGCATTCATATGACAAGCCTTTAACCTTTAGTTACATGGTTAAAGGCTTGTCATACCATTCGTTTATGATATGACAAGAGTAAGCCTATTTGCCCTACAACAGACGGTGAAAGTTCATTTTTTAATGATCTACTAAATGGCGCATTTTGAGAATCATTTCATGAAAGTAGGAAAACAGTTTTCTTTTCCGCAAACACTTCTAAAGTGCCACGAAATCTCTGTGGAAATGCTTAGCTTAGCACAACTTTAGAATTTCCGTTTTAGTTTCACGATGTCTCTTCAAAGTATGAAATTGTTTACTGATGTGGATGGTGACTTTTCAAAATTAAAATAGGCAAATTGATATTAAAAATGTTCTCATATATAAGATGAAGACGTTTAAAAAAAAACAACAACAAAAGAGTCCGAAGACGAAAGATCATAGAATAAAGTAGCTGAATCCCTTTCAACTATCTTTGACAGATTGTTTTTTTTTGTAAGAAAACTTCTCATTAATACAAGTTTTTGACTTTATTTTTTTTATTTTAAGGAGAAATATTGAAAGTATTGCTCTTTGTTTAACATAAATTAAGTAAAATATTTTATATTTACATTTAAACAAGCCATACCCCGCAGCGTCACCCACGGTTTAATCCGTTTCCGTTAGACTTTCGGGATAAAATATACACTATTACTTCTATAACCTCCAAGAATTTGTGTATATTCATGATGGTTGGATAGGTCGTTTTCGAGTGAAAGCGTAATAACAAACTTACATTCTCATTATATTTATAAGTAATTAAAAAATAATAGACTTGGCGCCATCCCAAAGACGTAGAGGCACTTGCTAAGTAAATGCCCACGGTTCACCAAGCGTATTTAACCGAACGGATTTATGGTGTGCGGGTTTCATCATGTTTAGTAGTATTATAATTTGTATGTGTGTTCAACTAGCTTTATACGTCATGATGATGATTCTGATATCTAAGTAGATAGGTTAGGATAAGATGGCTTACTATCATCTCCCGAGGCAGAAAATTGTATTTTTTGTATGTGGACAACAAAAATGTTTAATTTCCCCGCATTGTCGCCATAGTAAAGTTCATATTGACGAGCCCTAGTAACGTTTCCACTGCTCGGGGTCATTTCAATAAGTATGCTTATGTTTGTATATTTGTCGTCAGTCACATACCTAATGTACAATGACAAGAGAAAAAAAGTAGTTTAATTTTATACATATTTCACCCCAAAAGTGTACCTCTGTCAGTGACACTTTAACACTAAAACTTGGCGAACCAAGTGTACTTAACATAATTTTAAGTTTCTTTTTACGACATTCTTTTTAATACTTTGCCCCTTTAATTTTTTACTTAGTATGGTGTTGTGGTTAGTGTCATGGCAACGACCCATAGGAAGAGATTTTTCGTCACGGTAGTAGCTGTTTTGTTGAAGGGGAGCTTAGTTCATTGTGGCGTATGTCAGGTAACGTTATTTAAAATGCCCAATAAAATGTAAATGAGAACTAGTTAAACATCTGGCACCAGTGAATATTAAAAAGCGATCAGGACAAAATTAACTAGAATTTAGTAAATAATCAATCTTGCAAAGATCTCTTTAGAAAGTAGATATCGATGTAAAACAGAAATTCTGGAGCAACCCAGTGAAAAAGATTTGCCAATTACATTTTAACAAATCGATGGTCCCATGATTGATGATTAAGAAAGTCGGATCTACAAAACAGAACATGTTCAGGAGAGAAGATAGTTTTGGATTTTAAAACTAAACTACTTGTGGTACATACTTAAAATTTACAATAGCTTAAAATCGTTGGCACCTTTACGTGATGTAATATACGTATAAGTTTATAGATCTTAATATCGCTAATCTAACGGTGTAGAAAAGTACACTATTACATTTTCCTAAAATTGAAATACCGACATTTTTAATTGGGACCATCGAAATGTGCTTTCGATTGTTTAACATTAACCATTGTAACATTATACGTGATAGACCTTTATTTCCTTTTCAAAAGTTCTATAGAAAGTATGGTAAATGTGAAAGTTTGTATGGATGTTTGGATACTTATTACTCTTTCACGAAAAATCTACTGATGGAATTTCAAAGAAAATGTACAATAATTTAGTTTAAACACGGGATGAATTAATACGTTATTCTACGAACGTCGGAAGGGGAACGAGATAAAATGCGGGTATGACCGCCGGGTATATTTCATATAATACCTACCTAATACCTATCTAGGTACAAAATACATTCTTAACTGACCAAAAACCGGACGGTTACCGTTGTTATGTCTAAGAATTTTAACTAGCACACGGAGAAGCCATTTTCGTACTACGCAAATCCAATTTCGGTTAACAAAATGACATACATCGAAACACAATTGTACTTAATGATTTCACGAGCGTCGAAACTAACCTGCCTATACATAACCGAGTCATATAAGGAATCGAGAGAGATAGTGAAAAGTGAATGCCCTCCTTTATTTAATTATGTAACCGAGGACGATAATATTATGTTGTATTATGAAAGAAGAAAAAACTCTTTAAAGCGGTGACTTCTTTCGTACAAAACTCGAATTTTGCTCAACTAGCTCTTTTGAAGCCGAACTGTCTTCAGTGACAGATGGATTACAACAAGAGCTGCCGGTTTCGAAAACCGATTTCTTGGTTCTCGTATCTCGGAATTCACCTCGACAGGTTGTCGATAGAATCTACGATTGTAATTGTGTGTTTCATACTATACTCTCAACACCATATGTGATGCAATCTACGACTTAATGATCATTGATCTTCGACTTATGAACGTATTTATAAAAAGTCGACTTTTTTTCCCACTTTCAACCCTCATAACTTTTGAACAAATTATCCTATTTTCATTTAATAAACAGATTCTAAATATACGTGTCCTGCTCTTTCATTTGATACCCCACTTGGACATATTTATTCAGGTTATTTTTTTTTATCTGCACTTTTAACCCCCATAACTTTTGAGTGGGTGAAAAAATATCGATGAAACATAGCTAAGAATACGCTAGATCAAATCAGCTTTCAAACAAAAAAAACCGCATTAAAATCGGATCATTCGTTTGACAGCTACGTTGCCTCAGACAGACACATTGACACACAAACACGTCAAACTTATAACATCGTTTTTGCTGTTAAATGTTAATATATACTAACCGAAGCTTAAAAACATTAATTGGTCGTATATTTTTAGAATACATGTATACTTACTTCAAATCCAATAACTTTGTAGTTCTATCTCACACATTTAGTATGTGATAAGGATAGAAGTAAAAAATAACAGGCTGTCAAATACAATATTCTAAAATTAACTGTAGGTTAAAATTCGGTTGAGGAGAAGGTATTTTGCGTACTTTTCACATGCTCTGTTGAGGTCAATAGCGATGTTCCAACTTCATGAAAGCCACGACAAAATCGGCGTTCCTTTAAAATGGCTTTATCCTTTCAACAATGGTGTCACTTTATCCAAGGCCGGACGAGTGAAGGTGTGTCAAGCTAATCGAGTCGCACCCGCAATATGCAATTGTGAAGGAAAACCACACCCTTGGTGAGTAATTACTGCTATCACCGGCCAAACATTAACTATTATCTCTGTACTTTCGTTTCACTGTGACCGAAATTCCGGTAATGGTCTAATGAGGACTTAAAGGGTCAAACTTAAAAAAAAATCGTTTCCTGTATATAACCTACCTAGGTATATAATACGAACTAAACATATGGCAAAAGTAAAGGGTCAAACTTAAAAAAAAACCGTTTCCTGTATATAACCTACCTAGGTATATAATATGAACTAAACATATGGCAAAATGAAATAATACAATAAATTAATGAAGTGTATCCCTATGTCCCTTGGTCACGGCATCACGCGTGAACGGCTGGACAGATTTCGTTATTACTTTTTTGTTGTTGTGTTTGTTATTGTCAGAAATAGAGTAAAACTGTGAATGTTTTTATAAATAAAAGGAGAATAAAACCTATAGAATTTGTATAATGTTTTATTATAACGTGTTGCATAGGTATAACAATTTTAATGAATAGAAGTTTGTCTAAATTGGCATCAAACTTAAAATAGGAAGTAATGACGACGCACGTTGGTCTTTGAGAGGAGATGTAAGGTCACGCGCACAAAAGTAAATCGATTAAATAAATAAAATCGAACCTGCAAAACAGGTATTAATAACAGTTACATCATCACAATAGACAAAATTAACATATCAGATACAGTAGGGTATATGTATAGCTATGGCACTTTGAGCTACAGTTACTGGCCATTATGTTAACGAAAAATTGTTCTTATTTCAGTAGCTCAGAGTTCATATGGCCAATCACTCTGGATCGGCCAATAAATATAGCAATCACCTTAGTTTTATTTGGAAACAAATGCCACCGAAAGTTTCAATAGACTAGTTATATTAAAATCTACACAACTTCATTGTGTACATGAATATTGTCCAAGTCAGTAGTGATAAATAAGACCAGTTTAATTTTAATAAAACAGAACCAACCAACTTCAACAATTACTAGTCGCCTCTACATTTTTAAAATTCCTACTGACTGACTTCTGACTTCTTTATCATGATTCCACCTTGAAATATCTTCTTTCCAACAAAAAAATAATCATCGAAATCGATTCATGAACGACGAACTTATACGCGAACAAAAATATTACACGGTTTTTTAATTGAGAGAGACTCCTTTCTTGAAGTCTCTTAAATATCACACTTTACGCCTTTTAATACCACCGTCAATAGTAGGCAGATGCACTTGTAAATAAAGTAAGTAATGAATCTCCATTTAAATTGTGGAATAAACAAAGTCAAATAAATTTACCTGCATAAACTTGAAAACATACCGAACATACGCCATTTTGACCTATGTCAAGTTAACATTGCGAACAGACTTTCTCTCTTTGACTATACAAGTAATTTATTGCGTTCATGAGTGTTACAAACCGTAAAGTCTCATCATGAAACCCTGTTAGGGCACTGCAAAATGTAGCTAACACGTATGCATTCTAAAACTTGCCAACTCAAACTATCTCATCATTTCAATGAAAATTTATCTCAGTTCAACAGACGTTGTAATACCTGCCAAAGTTAAATGTAATAATTGAAACTGGAATGCTTTTATTGCTTCGTTCGCAACGCTTCATCACTCAGGCCTACATCTTACGTTCATATACGCTACAGTTAAACATCGTTCTCGGGTGAAATATAACATTTCGTATTGCATTTACTCAGTAGACTTTACACTGAAGTACAAGCATATGAAACCATAAAAGTTTGATCTCGCGCTACCCTCATATTTCATAGTTTGTGAAGATCAATGTAAATTGTGCATTGGTGCTAGGTGACCGTAGAGTGTGTTCTAGTAAAAGGTTGCAAGGTTTATGTTTCAAGTCGACCCAGTTTTCATAATCGACGAAACGGTAGGTGTAAGAATATTTTTTTTATATGTATGTGAACTTTTAACTTAAGTACGTTTCTTACGAAACATGGCTTCTGTGTCCAAGGCTCGATTAGGCAAAAGAAATACTTAGTTTTATTGTTACTTTTATTCATGAATGTCCATTAGCCTAATAGGCAGTTATTTGATACTGGATTTGTGTATAATATTTTGCAATGTTACAATTTCGAAACCATGTGCTGAATTGCTTTTATTTTTAATTATTATTGGTTTACATAAAACTGAAATATTACGAAAAGTTGTCAAATAGAAGAAGGTTGGCTCGTGGTTCCGAAGAAGTATAAAATGAGAAGAACAACCAACGAGAGTTGTATTTCAGAAATTTACTGATTGATTGATAAATAAAAATAGATGGGTTACTTGCTATTAGAATCATCGAACGCTCCATATCGGTATTACCTGAAAAAAAAAATTCCGTTATATTAAACCATAAAAAATATGACACATAGTACAAATCACGAAAATAATATAATGTTTTTGATCTGCCCATGGTCTACGATGACGTCTAGACCTATTAATTATAGGCTTTCTTTCAAGACCTGGCTCTGTTTGAAGTTTTTTCCAGCTAATTGTATGTATTTTGTAGTTTATTATTCCAGCTAGGTCACAAATTTGTACATTTAATCTAACGATTTTAGTTTTAGATGTGTTCGTTACAATGATCATATTTCCCGTGTACCTACACGGTACAGGTGTAATAGGTATTACAAGCTGCAAACTTGTATCGATGAAGACACAACAAGTACATATATTAAGAGCTAAAATAGGAAGTACAGCTGAGGAATAAGAATAAAAAGATAACACAATACATCCAGCTCTCCTAGCTTACAAAACTTCTTGCGAACAAAAATAACCATATCATTACTAAGAGATACTCTTTAAACATAAAACACAAAGCGGGATACAAAGAGCTGTACAGACATGGTCACACTTTCATATACAATTTAAACGTTTGCGGAACTAGAACAGTAGACTTCACCTTATACAGTTCAAACAACGTAAGTCGATTCTATAGAAGACGTTACTAAAAGAGGAACTTCTAAACAATGCACACGCTCAGGAAAACTTTGAAGATGAATGACGAAATTTTTGCTCTGCGCCTCTCTTGTTCGACTATAAGCGGGTTAAATAGGGCTTTGCTGTTATGAAACTTGTAACAACATCTCATTATTATTATTATTAATGTTTTAGTGAAAGCAGACATCAAAAACGAATCTCAAGTAAAAAAGATTTCGCGATTGAGATGGGTAGTAAGTAGAGATGAGTATAGAGCTAAGTATCAAAGTATATCAAAAGTAATTATGAATCATTGACTGAACGAAAATCCAGCAAGCACAGCAAAACCACCCCTTTTCTATAGGGCCCTTACAACTAAAAGCTTACTCGGTGTACAACTTAGACCGTGTCTTCTACAACCTAAGGTTGGATTTTACACGATACAAAAAATGCTGTACGGCACTTTTTGAATAACCTATTCGAAGTGCTCTTGAATCACCTCAAATGACGGAAAAGGGGTGATGAGTTTTTCTACAGAGCTTTGTTGGAGAGAAACCCCCATCTTGTCGCTTTAACTTTTTTATTTGGATAGTTAAACTTCCTATGAAAGCCCGGCAAAGCTGAGAACGTCGCACTGAATTCCACAAAAAAAAAAATCTTCACCACTCATTGTCGCTGCTTCAAATTAATTTTCGCAAAACACACATCTGTCTGTAAGAGAAATACGAGTTTCACACAATGCAACTTCGCACAACCACGCCAAAGTTTTAAATAGCGTCTGAAGCCGACTTTTGAAGTCACAAAGCTTTTGTAAAGTTCAATAATTTTCCAGTGACGGAAACTTGAAACAAAGTCGTTCATAGACAAGGAATGTGCCCGGGATTGTAGCTATTGTCAGATTCGTTTGTGACAGATAGCATCACAGTTTAAATTTCTGTATGAGTAGGTACTTGTTTTCTATGGTTGTATTTGTACTGTGGAGCTTTATGTAGGGTATATGAACTTTTTCATTCCTTGTGATTGATCTACGTTTGATCATGAAAATCGTTATACATTTTTAGGTTTATTGTGCACTAGCTGACACGGCAAACATCCCAGTATACATTATAGTGTTTCTCTGCTGATATGTATTAAACCTACCTCAAGATAATTTTATCTATTAAAGAACGTCGTAACAAAATTCGTTGCGTATTTAAAAAATCTAAACATAATTAAAAAGATGAAATGACGAATGACGATCCTCCAATGAGGCAACTAGTCCGATCTTATTTTAAATTTACTATTTATTTATTTATGAAAGCATAATGAAGCAAAGTTTCTAAATGCACGTACATGCTTATTATGAGTAGTTTATACATTGTATATTTCATTTCAAGGCCTCTTTTTTAACTTAAAAGACATTTTCAACAGCCACGTCTCAAGTTAGTGAAACCGTGAGAATAGAACGCAGCACTGATCTTTAATTATTGTGATTCTCTTTCTTTTCCTTTGTATGTTCTTTTATTCGATTGTTTGCGTTGCATATTTTTGATTAATTACTTTGTGAACGTTTTCTTGTTGGTTTTTATTCAACACGCCATTAGTGAATGTAGATGTCATCGTCAAACATTTAATTAATAAATAAACAAATGATTTTTATGAGTATTTACCAGTATTTTTTTTCAAGGTTTCCTTCAAAGTCCAGCCACATATTTTTCGTATGTAACAAACTTCTTGGAATTGTAATCGTACAGTTGCAGAGTAATAATTAATTATACAATATAGCCGTGCATCCAATTATCTTTCGCGTCCTCTACATTTTATACTGGTCTTGTAAAAAAAATCAATGAGAAATCACTGTCTACTTTCTAGACAACAGCTAGTTTAAAGGGAGAGTAATGCATGTGAACACAGAATACGAACCGAAATGAACACATTCGTTTCTTTATGTTGAGGACTAAGCATTCAGAATAAAAAAACTTGATGTCTACTAGTCAGTTAGATTTAAATGAATCTAACTGAGTCTGACAACAGCACTTAGCTTTTTTAATACCAAGTGTTTTAACGTCATCACGCCTGTGTTTTTAAAACATGACTAGTTTAAGCTGAGCTGCAGACAAACGTTAATTTGATACAGTAACAGTTCAGTGCGGACAGAATAATGTGAAACACATTGCACATACTCGCGGATACGGCAACCGACTTAGATCCGTCACTTTCAATGTTCATCCGGCCCTTTGAAAAAACCGGACGTCAGCGTTTCAATATAATTTTAAACTTTAAGACAAAGGAATAAATTACAAGTTGCTAAGATTGAGTCACGCTCCCATTGCATTACATATATTTTGGTCCAGCACATGGCCAGTGTTAGTTAATCTGTATATTAGTGTAAATGCTTAACATGGCAAGATTAGTATAAACATGTTCGAGTAAGTTGATTTCGGTAACAAACATTATAGTGAGCACGAAAATCGTGACGTGACAAAAGTGTTTCAGTTAGTTCCATACGACGGACCGAGAAACACTTCGAATCTTGAGCCACTCAACTCAACGAACGTCACAAATGTTGAAGTCCTACTTTAAACTGTTGGTCACTAATAGTGTTTCTATCACGTGTTTTTGTATAAATGACATGGACGGTAATGCGAAACGTGCAAACGGTTTCGCACTACAAGAACGTATGAAAACAAGAGAGGTACCGTCGCCTTTTACTTAAGAGAATAACAAAGTGTACATTGATAAAAATCATGTTACACGTGAACGTATTGTGCTAGTAAAACAGTTAATAGTCTTTGAAGCGAAAACGGAATCTCATTGTAACAAAATACTTGCTGCTATCTCACGCTTTGCAGACGGTGGGGAGTCCTGTTCTGAATAATCACAGACGTAGCAATCATAATAAATAATACTAATAACAATAAATTGATATAAGCAATGAGGTAAATTAAAATATCAACTGCGCTCTTACTAAGAATGTAGGTATGCACCGAGCTTATCAGCGGAGAAATCAATTCAGACAAGCGAAATGTCCTCGTCAAAATATCAGAATAACTATTCATCATCTATCGAGACTGTCGTACTTTTTGTGCCAATCGAGTACATCGACCTCCGATTTATCGATTTAAGTCGAATGACGTTTTTATGTTTAATAACAATGAAGAAATTAGGTTATATGAACGCTTTCATGCTGATGGAGAATTGATTGATACATTGTTCGACCACGTTGTTTTATGTACTATTTTATTTTCCGCACACAAAGTGATATCGATAAGGATTTATAGATGCTAACTGGGTTACCTGCACCTAATTGAACGCTGACCTATATCAAGCTAAGAATTTTACACTTTACTCTTCCTTTTGACTGCGCAAAGTAAATGAAATTACTTCAAGAAGCACGAACATCTTAATTATAATTACAGTACATTCATATTCAACTTTGGATCACAGTTTTGATAATTCAAACATTTTAAATGACAGAAGTACTTATTTCTTATCAAAAAGAGAAGGGTTTTCATGCAGCGATAGTAATAATTTATTCGGTGCATTCAAACTGAGTGCAAAAACATACTTTTCGTAATAATACCTACATTAAAATTGTGTTGTAATACTATAAGCAAATGCAATATTATAAGAGCGAGTCAGCGACCGTGCGCTGCGGTGACATTATCGAATATTTGAGTCTTTGCCAAGAACAAGAATTCTAATAGAACACTAAAATCTACTGACGACACTTTTCTGGTATGCGAGTCTTATAATGAAGTAGATCAAGCTAGCAAAAGTATGTATACCGGGAAACGTCTTGGTCGGATCAGACCTAAGCCGTCTGCATTGGTTCATTTTACATGAAACTTTTTTTTGGATTCCTATTACACTTTATTAGGGTTTTGATTTGATTAAAATGAGGAGATTATTGTAATGTTTTTTTTTAACAAACTGCTGTTACTGATAAATATTTCGGCGTATTTGCTACAACTATGCATACAACTATGTACCAAATGTATTACTTTACTTATAATCAAGATAAAAATCATAACAGTATTAAAATGTAACGTAACCATTTTATTACACAACAGTCCTTAAAATTTTGGACAAATAACTCTTTTCGGAATATTCAAAGAGGTGTTGATGTAAATTGTTAAATGGTGATCAAACACGGCTATTTTTAATATATCTACGTGTTAGAATGTCGTATCACAAGATTCACAAGACAATAATGTTATTTGCATCTTAAACCTAATTCAACATAAAAACCGTATATCCGTCTTCACTCGACACACAATTTCGTAAGCTCATTTTATTCGGCTACATGGCATCTTGCATCGTCGACGCCACAACATTGTTTTATCTCCACAAACTGTCGCAATTATGTTTACAATAGTATTATGCCTGAATCGTGTAAACAAAACAGCATCGTCCAGAGATTATGCCAAGCAAACATGGTGCGTCCAACGGAAAATATGAACTCATTCAGCCTTATTACACAAAACGTGGTGTATCTTTAGTGATGTTTGTACTTATTCTCAGATTATGGTACGGTATTCCGAGCGTAGTGGCTGTACGACTGCATTCGGTCTCTATCGTTTAGTATCGTTCTGAACGGGACAACAAGATAATACATCTCGCGTATGATAGGAGCGCATAATTTTGTCTCTATCCTCGCATATCGCTTAGAGCGAGAGGACCTGATTTTGATGCCAAGTTTGATTTCGATTGTAATGCGATCGTTGTAGAAATTTAAATACACATTGTACACTGTTTATGTTGAACTAAAATGTAAACTTCAGTAAATAATAGCAGTAGTGTAACGTGAGAACGAAATGGTGCCATCTTGACTAAGATCTAGTCTAACGTTACTTGAGTTGGTTTACTTCAAATGAGTTTTTGGGCCGGAACTAAAGGTATCTGGACTTATACTTGATCTGCACTCTTCCACTAGTTTAGTTGAATTTGCAAGAATGCGAGGAAATAGATTTCACTTAAGTATATATCCATTTTAGCCATTTCTTGACTCATTGAGCATAATTTTATGTCCGTAGGTACATTATTTACACAAATCCATTGTACAAATGAGATGTTTATTGATGTAAAAGTACCCGCAATGAGATGGGATACGTTGAGCTTCAATTTCATCTTATGACTGTTGAAATAATGTATACAAAGGTGAGCTAACCACTAGTACATTTTTTATTAGGAAAAAGATCATTCCATTTGGCTTTGTTTATCTGGAAATGTCATTATTCACTTCATTCCTGGAAACCCTCTTATTTCCACTGTAAGTACAGTAACGGTCAGTATGACAGAGTTTATATCGTAAAACAGAGCATTTTATTAAGTTACATAGTTAAGTCTATTTCCAGTAAGAATGTAACTCAGTTTTTAAGTTAGCTTTGGTTTTAATCGAAATAATATCATAACTTATTAAGTATTTACCTTCTAAGAGTTTATACCGCTGTGATCGGGGTTAACTCATATTATGTAGGTACATAATATGTATGTGACGATATTATGTATGCACATAACATGAATATGCATATCTTCCAAAGAGGTGGGCAGAGACGATCGATCTCAACTTACAAGGTATGCCTCTTTTGCTTTTTCGACATTTAATTATCTATATATTTCTTTCGCTCTCTTCTCATCGTCATCTTCAACTCTGATCTGAAATCTTCATGCATAAACACTCAGATCAAGTTTCTTATTTCAGAAATAATATATATGTATTTTAGACAGAGTACGTAAGACTAACTAACTATACTCGAATTTGAGCAAAAATGTTAAATACATGAGTAAGTACCTATTAAAGATGTAGTATATATGACAAGTCGGATACAGATTTGGCACATTTTATTGACTTTACAAGATTAGTGAAAGTGATATAAGAAAATAAAACGTAAGATTTGTGATATGGCGGCCGTCGGGCTGGCTTCGTTCGATACAAGCAATATTTTTTTGAGAATTCTCTTCTGACCTACATTCCTCTTGTAAATACCTAAATGTTAAGGAGAGTGAATCTTATCAGATTTAAAGGCTTACAATTTGAAATACCTACATAACCTAAGTAGGTTAGTAATATTCTAGTAGGTACTAATCCATACTAATATTATAAATGCGAAACTAACTCTGTCTGTCTTGCTCCCTATCCTATGGCACGCGTCACTAAATGTTATACTTTGTATGAAATACTGAAACTACTACTAATAAAATCACAGAGCGTCCACTAGTATATTATAATTTTTATAATATTCATCATCATCATCATCATCAGCCCATACTTGTCCACTGCTGGACATAGGCCTCTCCAATTGCAATTTATAATATTATTATTGTATATTTTGAGTCAGAAATGCCTAGAAAAATAATGATTAGTATGTTCAATAGCCATTAACATTGAATAATTTCACAATATGTTAAACATCAAAAAGTTGTACACTTTGGAACATACGGACCCTTTTCTTTGGTCTTTTTGACATGCAAATGACCTACTATTTTTTTTATTACTATGAACAAGCATTTGACCACCATCCTGCCTGATGTTAAGCAGCGATGTGGTCTACGATGGAGCACTGTTCATTAGATACCTATTCACCCGCGACTTGAGGACCTTCAGTATACCATTAGTATATAGTTCAGTATACAAATGTTATAAACGTGGTTTGATACATGTTGATGTGCCGGACGTTGATGTCACGGATGGATTTCAATTAAATTTGAAATAATGCACACCAAATTTCTCACGGCAATGGGATAAACTCCTGGTGACACCACCGGGGTGCATCTAGTTCAATAAAAGAGATAGACAAAATTCTGAGTAAGTAGTAATTGTACCTATAACTTTTGTTTTTGGCAAAGTTCAACATTTTCTTCAAGAAAAGGTTGTGGAAATTATTTTTCTCTCATTCTATCCAACTCTACAAAAGTGAACGTAGTCAACATTCTTCAATCTGTTGTGTTTTTATGTGTCAAGGTTCGCAGTCTCTCTGTATAATAGTGAACATGAAAACAAATTATTTTGACAAATATTATTGCGTTCAGTTGGTTGTAGTCGTAAGAATTTATCTGCAAACAGATTTTTATTAGATTTTTTTTCCAATAACAGGATTTTGCTCGACGGTGCCTGTTGGTGTAGTGGTCAGCAAGTTTGCCTCTATTCCGAAGGGTCGTGTGTTCAATTCCCACCGCTGACAGGTACTTAGGTGATGAGCTTTTAAGTAGGTACATTACACTATATGTTAAGTTCCGTTATATATGAATTAGTTTACCTGGAAGAAATCGCTCTGAGCGATAAAGTCGCGTTAGTTTTACATGTTGTAATATACAGTGCACTATAAAGAGTATATTCATTCATTAATTTATTCTTTTAAGGATGTGTCTGGGTGTTTTATTTATAGGTATGTATAATAATTATGTATTTAAAAGGTATTCAAGTGTGATGATGTGTGAGGTTGTGATCACGATTGCGAATAAGTTCTGAGTAATTAAATTAATAATTATTGCCTAAAAATACACACAAAAACAAACGAGTAAAAAGTATGAAATATTTTCATAGGTCTCATTCATCTTCTTTACAATTGGACATGTATCTCTATCGAAATACCTATCCACGAAGAGATAAGGCAGTAAACTGAAAGCGTAATGAACGTGAAAGTATCCACAGTAACACAGTGACTAGTCACTAGCACTACTATATTGTGCTAGTTGTAAAATAAATAGCAACGACAGCGCACGACTCCCTAACATTTCGCAAACAGTACCCGCTAAATAGTCCGCCATTCGTTCGTTACTCGGTCAAGGTGGCCGCCGAAATTTTAATAGGTCTCGAACTTTTCAAGTGGAATTTTCATTATGTGTGTTTATATATCTATGATAGTACGAAGTAATATTAACAAGTGTACTTCATCGTTGACCACATCGCTGCTTAACATCAGACAGGATGGTGGTCAAACCCTTGTTCACTGTTAAAAAAAACATTTCAAATCTATACTAATGTTATAAAACTGAAGCGTTTGTTTGTTTGTTTGAACCCGCTAATCTCAGTAACTACTGGTTCGAATTGAAAAAATATTTTTGTGTTGAATAGACCATTTATCGAGGAAGGCTTTAGGCTATATAAAATCACGCTGCAACTATTAGGAGCGCAGAAATGATGGAAAATGCAACAAAAACGGGGAAATTTTTCATCCTTGAGGGCTTCCGTTACGTGCGCTGCGAAAACGGTTCAAGATAGCAAAGATATATGTATGAAAGAATTATTCCTCTTGAAAGGATCTAAAAACATGTCCGCGGCAGTATATGTCTATTTTTTAAGATTAACTTACTAGAACCGTTTTTATGGTAATCAAATTTGGTCGAAATTAATGCATTATTTGTTATCTCTATTATATGAAAATGAATTGATCTTCGTTAGTCTCGCTAAAACTCGAGAACGGCTGGACCGATTTGGCTAATTAATGTCTTGTATTACACGTGGAAGTCCAGGGAAGGTTTAAAAGTTGTACTTCTTCCAATACACGAGGTTCAAAGGCGACTTCCTATGGCAAAACAAATGTTTGCAGGGGACAGCTTGTTAATTATAAAGAGGAAATAATTGTATGGATGGAAGTTTATAACGAATAAAAGCTATTTGACGAAGGAATGAAAAAAAAACGCGAGTAACACTACACGGTACGGCTAGTACTGGTATATTGGGGCCAATGTCTGCTACACTATCGTAGTTGCATCATCGCTTTGTCATCGTAGCGGAAAACGATGTGCATTGCCGATTTCGCTACTTTAATTTCACTATCATCTGTAGTAAAACAGCGATGCACATCGTTTTCCGCTATGAGACCAGAGCGATGAAACTACGAGAGTGTACCAGACTTCGCTCCCTGGTTCTTTGTTTGTAGTTACCAGGTCTCCTTTGACCCTATTAACTTGACTGAGAGATTTTTTTAACTTGACTTCAGAAAAGAACGAGGTTCTCAATTTGACTGTATGTTTCATTTTAGTTACAACATTTAACTGAGTGAACCGATTATGCAGATTTTTTTATTTGAAAACACAGGGAGCACCTTTGTGATCCCATTTAAATTGCGTTAAGTTTTAAGAAAGACGTGGAGACTTATTTACTAGTTGAAGGTTTTGTTTTTGTTTTAAAAGTTATAATTCAAATAGTAAAATTTATTAGTAACCCTTTCCGGTATTACTGATATATTTACTAGTTATACAGAGATTATTTAGGTGTAAGTAAATACAAAGTCGCTGTCAAGTTGAGGGTTAAGTTCTATTATTGTGTTGTTGTTAATTATAGGAAAAATACACTAATTATCCACACACAACAACAAAGATACGATAGACGATAAATCTTTTGTAAATTGCAATCAAATAATAAAATCAAAATATTATTCCAAAGCATTTCTAAGTCAAAAGCTTAAAAGTGGGGCCCTATTAGCTAATTATACAAAATATCATGACCCGTTTGCAAGTGATTAGCGTTTATTTATCGAAAACCGTACCCAAAAGCATTGAATAGTTTACCTCTATTGTTGAGCGAGGAAAAGTTTGTTTGCAGAGACCATAATGTTGTCGTCACAGAAGATGACGCCTTCCAATAACGGGTTTCCGACATGATTCATCTCAATGTTTACCTACATCTTTGACTATGATATTTAGAAAAACCCTCAAAGTTATTATCAGTATGAGAATAGTAATCATTTTCGCGTGAACTACATGGAAATTGAGATGAATAAAGATAAAACGCCAGATAACAAGTTCACACTACTCCGCCACTGCCGCCGGACATACCAAAAACGATGCAAGCAGACGATATCATCATCCGATGACGTAATGCATACAAACAACACCGCGAGCACTTTAACACTCAATTAGGTTTCGATGTCTACATTGCACAGCTAATAAACATGATAACGAGATACTATGAATGGTTCAGTACTAAAATGTAGACAAACCTCTTTGAATTCTGGCGGCGGCGCGCTGGCTCGTACGCCACCAGTTATGTCCTTCCATCTGAGCACACCCATGACTGCGTGGCGGACCCAAGAGCCTCGCCTCCCGGTTCTGCCGCTCGACAGTTCATCAACCACACCACACAACACAGTGTTCACCACTAACCCCTTTCCTGTTCCATCCTTGTCGTGCTGCAACGCCACCTCACTGCTAATGGGCAATGACCTTCTTTCCCTCATCAAAATATCTTTAATTGGTTATCCTCAGCGAATTCAACGATCACCGAAACGCACCATCGCTTTCACGACACGCAAGAGGTGATCTATCATCCTTAGATGTACGTGCTGTAACAGTTATCGTGCGGGATATGAAACGATAAATCGTTCTTTTTTTATTTTATTACGCTTTTCGGGTCACCCAGCTGCAGTGTTTCCCATGCGTCTTACAAACTTTCCCAATTATCGTCCGTCCGGGCGCGGGATGGTGAAAAACTCGCGAATGTTTACGAGAAAAACTGTTGCTAAATCCACTTTTTTTGATCTCCGTCACAGTTCCACGGTGTGGCCGGTGTTTTAACTTTCACTTCACAGTCGGCTTTTTGTCGTTGCCCGAATGTAGGTTAGATAAATTTCTTTCGTTGTAGCTCATACACGAAAACACAGGTGCGCGGATAACTAATGAACTCAGTAAATTCGCGGTTAAACACTTGCTTAAAAGTCACTATAATGTCATGCACTTTACAATCGTTTGTGGTATCACACAGCAATAATAAAGTCACAAACTTTACAAAAATGCAGTAGTACGAACAGTATTTTGGAATAATAAATACGATCGCAGAGCGTTCGAATTCGGAGCGCCTTCGTCGACGGCGGGCGTCTACATCGGATGGCAGTCGGATACCGAATGGTTGACGGCGCGTGCCACATGCTAGCCTTCCACGACCAGTCGACGTACGACATACCTGTCTCTTTCTTAACTATTATACGACGCCGTGATGATAAGGATAGATAGACGTAGAATGTCTTGAATCAAGCCGGAGGCAGACAGGTGAATGTAACCGCAAAAAACAACTAAGTTTTCAATTGAGAAGTTTCTAAAGCAAAACTAAGCACGGCCACAAGTACTTAAGACATTATGGAAAATTAGTTGTAAATTGCAATGTTTTGTTGTTGTTTGCAAAACGATCCGTCTAATATTGGAATAATATGTATGTACGTAATTAGCATGTAAATACTAAAATGAAAGTAATATTATGTTTGCGAGTATAGCTAATTATTTAAATTCAAAACATATTTTGCGACTGCTTATTAAAATAAGTAGCTACATAAGAAAGCGACAGTAATTTCATACGTTTAATATTATTATGAATATTAATACACCTGTACTACTACTTAAACTTGTCAGATGATTAACTTGAATTTATCAAACTTCGTAATATTTTAAAATAGTGCATTGCGACCTGCTGTAAAACATGAGGACAATAAACGTACGAAATACCTATTGAAGTTACATCCGCATATTGGATTCCAAATCTATTAAGAAACAGAACCTTTTCAAAAATATTCCCACAGTCTGAGAACTAAGAGAGTAACATAACCGCCAAGCAAAGCAATCATACTGCATCTAAACTGCAATTGCAAACAAAACTGAGTAGGCTGTTGTACTGGTAGACGTCAAATTTACCAGCCCGTGAGAACATCCGCCGATCAGCCGAGCGGATCGGGTGCACTGACTGCCAACCGCTCTGTGGTGGAACCCGGGGGCTGAACAATAGGTGCGCACGCGCAGGTGACTCGACCGTTATGTTAAGAAAAAGACATCTGCTTCCGAAGCCCGCGATGACTTAAAATTTCGACAGGAAACTCTAGCGTCCTGCGACGGACGGGAAGACGCAACCGCAAAATTTTAAGGGATGTAAATTGAAGTTGGAACTTAATACGGGAAGGTAGTATAAGAGCAGGTTGAAAAGGTTCTCATTTCTGTTTGCAAGCTTGTTTGCTTCGCTCAATAAGTACGGTAGGAAATGGTAAAGCGGTTATAGGAATCTTGAAGCGTTTATTCCAATTTGGGCATACAAGCATAAACGAATACGTTTCGTTTTGGAAGTCTTTGAGGTAAAAAATGATGGCTGTCTCGTTTATCATTATTATTATTATTATGTAGGTATGTTAACGAATGAGATGATAAGAATGTAAGAGATTCTGACTATTGAAAAAAGTGTTTGAGGGAAATAAAACGGTTTGTGTTGTATCAATAAAAGCTCTTTGAACTAAACACGAGTTTACTGTAAAGAGGGCGTATACGGCTTAATTGTTTCTTTGTGGAACAAATCGGCACTACGTTTCTTCAGTTGTCTTTAAAAGGCTTGCTTTAGGACGTCTTTAAAAAAAGCGCCACTTGCGTGGATTTCTGAAATTAAAACAAGAGCCAAAACACGATAGGGCGAAATGGATCCTCAAAATGCACAGTAGTCGCCTACACAAGTTGTGTTCTACGTATATTGTAATATGGACGATATTTGCTTGAAAGTGTATAGTGTAAGTAGAGTTTTACTGCACATCCCGCGTCATTGTGTGCAGTCGTTTAAAACATTTGGTTAACCGCGGGGTGTCCGGAACAAGGGCTGGATGATGTCATTGCCGAATCACATTACAATAAACATGGCAAAAAAACGCATTTTGACGGCAAACATTAAAGCACTTTTGTGTGGGAGGTCTACATTTCAAAGCACACGCATGTGTATTACGAAATAAGAGAGATAACAATTTATTTAAATGTATACATACACTCCCGTCGATAAATCATAGTGGAATTTACAAAAACTTAGGAGTCGCGAAGAACCTTAGTTCACTTTTGTCTGAAAGGTTTAGATGGATAAATGGTGGTCTTTGATAATTATTAATGGGTAAGTATTTTTAATCAAAAATCATCGCTTAATAATATCTTTTTCACCACGGATATCCCTAAACGCTTTTAACATTTGAATGTTTTGAATAAAATATCAATCTAAAATCGTTTTTAAAAAATAAAGTTTTCTAGTTAATAAACAAAATTTGAGCATATTTTGCTTGTTTTACCCACTATTAGTACAGAATAAAGAAACTCTCAAGCGAAATCAGCTACTGGAATAACGTTTCAGAATACTGGAGTATCATTCCGTCCCATTCTAGGCTAGCACGTCGCACAGAGATCACTTATTGAAAAGCAATAAATCGGCATGTAAACATTTGCCATAATAAAGGTAGGTAAGTTAGCGAGAGAGACTGGATTCAAATTTCGAACCAGTAGGAGCATATGTAATCGTGCGCAAACGTGACTGATTGGTCTTGGTACATACGGATATTTTGGCTACAACCATTCAGTGTTAGCTGACCTTCCTGGTCGTAGAGAATTGGTTGACGTCTAGATTCAGCGGAATTTTGGTTTGTTTACGGCACTGTTTTCGTACAGAGTACGCGGTCCGATGTAACTTTGCATACTCAAGATCACGTACTGAATAGTGCTGATGGAGAGAGCGACGTTTCATGTCGATGAAGTTTATATTGAGAATTAAATTACCTATTTTGTCAGTTCGTGTCGTGAAGGAAGTTGCTTGAGTAGTTCTCGTGCTGGCTGTCTGAAGCTTTTGTGTACTTTTAGTTTCCTTTGGTTCTAAAAGGACGATAGGATTTTAATAAAATATTTAGTATCTACTTAGTGCAAAATGTTGTAGTTATTTGCAAAAGTGCATCAGTCTTTACTATTGATATTGACGATTGGATTTTGTGTGAACTCTCATTGTTTTGAAATGAGAAATGTGTCAATTTAAATGTATAAGCAACATGAGCAGCGGACGAAAATAAAACTGACAAGCATTAGAAATCATTACATAGTAATAATTCAAAGGTAAGGTAATCCATACAGTCCATTTCAGTGTTTTTAAGAACTATTTCAGACTGAATCTCCTGTAATCAGACGAAATAAGAATAATTTTGGCTCGTATATCATCAGCGAACCATAGTTACACGGTATTTCCATACTAATAAAAAAACCTACTAGTATCGAATTACCGTTATCGTTTCTGTTTGTTTGTCGCGTAGATAGTACATCCCTACTTCGGAGTGATTACGTAAGCGATGCATCACTTATACCAGTACCTAGGTACAGTGCAGGGGCACCTCATTTGGAGGCTGTTAGTGTACAGGAACGGTCTGGGAAACCTAGTGCTTAAGCGAATAGACTCGTCGCCAACTTGTCACGCTACGCAACGCAGCGGTCTTATGGTGAAGTGAAACTCAGTATGTATACCCGAATAAGGAGTGTAAAATGTTAGTTTAAATGTTATATTCGATGTCTCCAAAGCTTCTTCCACTGTGTACAATGGATGTATGTATGGATGTATTAAGAAATTGACATGAACTCATATATGAGAACTAATATATGTCTAAAAATGTAATCCATAGACATACCGCATAAAAGGCGTTAATTTATATTTTTTCATCTTGCATTACGTATACTACTGAACGCCCCGCAAATTTCTCATATAAACTTCTACCCTCCTTTGAACCGCCTTAGGGAATGTACTTTGAAAAATCCTTTCTTATTTCACGTAAACATCAGCAACAAAATTTCAGCTTTCCAAGGTCGAAGGTTTTAACTGGACGTTGATGAGTCAACGATGAAAGAAACAGACAGGAGTTTGAGTTTCACAAAGATTTCCGCTGAGATTTAGTTTCAAGCTCAGAGACTTCTAAGAGTTTCTACATAGAGATCAACCTCCTTTTTCTTTTTCAAACTAGACCTTGCGAGTTGTCTACTGTACTAACATATGCCAAGCAACTGAATGCTGGCATCTTGGCAACTCATTGATGCATGGGAAACCTCAGGAACGGTACTCGCGTGATTCATTGAGACCGCTCTGTATTGTTCAATTTATTGGTTTCCAAGGAAGACGGCAAGATAAACGTAGCGGGATTATTATGTACCTATATCTTGATCGCACATGAATGTAATCGATGAGGATTAATCGCGTTTTTCCAGTGAAGTTTTAATATTAGATAGAGACGTTTATCAGTATGAAATACGTAGGCGAGCTTCAACTCAATTCTTAACATCGCAATGAACAATATTACGATACCATGGAATAGAAATATAATTACTTTCTCTCATAATTTGGATACATGGTGGCTTGAGTTAATTTGTAGCCTGATGGATTATAATGTATAAGACCCGGCAAACGTGTGACATTTCCATAATTAAGCCTTAACCGTTAAGATACCTTCCCTAACTGCTTCGGTTTAAAATTTTCATACAAACTGTTTTTCTCGAAAAATCCCGTTCCTTTGGGAATGGGTTGAGCTGCTTGTTTGCCAGTCAGACAGCTTCTATTTTTGTATATTGAGATAAGCGCTATCTATATTTTGCAGTCAGAAATTCTCTTAAATTGTAGATATGTAAATTAAGGCATATGTAGTTATATAATACATTCCCACAAAGGCAAAAGGACTCGTTTTTTTTAACTCTGTCCCGGACAGTAAACGCCTATAGGCGTCATAACAATAAAACTTCTATTGTGTCTATTTTACTGTCAGCCAATGTGTTAATATACACAATGAACAAGCGTAGTTTCAAGCACCATCCTGCCTAATGTTAAGCAGCGATGTGGTCTTCGATGGAGCACACTTGTACATTAGGTACCTATTTAGCCGTGACTTGAAGACCTCCACACTATAATAAAACTAGTTACTCAAAAACTGCCCGCATTTGTTTTATCAGTACATGGACAAGACAAGTATCCCTTTCAACACTTCATCGAGGTAACAGATTGACAATAAATGTAGATATAACTAGACCACCGGCCGTTGCAACAACGCTTGCACAGTATATTAGTATCTAAAAGGCTGACATTAAGGACTATATTTGCTTGATGATTTCGCCAATGGTAAAACATAAAGATTAATCAGTGCTAACACTGACCTAGCCCTAACAAGATACGAGTCCGTGACTTTTATTGAAGACAACTGCTATGTGCTTGTATGGAAATCACGATGTTACAACTTTAGCCTATAAGATTCTAGTCTACTTTGTATTCTTAAAACTCATCAAACAATCATTCAATATTTCATGTTTAGAGTCAATATCATAATAAACCTTTTTTCATAGTTCCACTTTTTCCCGCCATTTGAAGGTAACTTTTTCTTTAAAAAACAATTGCACGTAATTTTTCCTCTTTTCTTACCAGCCACCTACCGAACAACAAAATATACCAATTCAAATATAGAAGAACGTTCACATTACCACGCATTTTTTTTTAATTTACACCACCACCATGGGCTCTTTCTCCTACACAAGATAATGCAATAAAATAGATTTTCTCAGATTTCTACTACTAAGATTGGATTGGATTATAACAGTAAATTGATATAAAAAAATTGTGTAAAACTTGTCTGTCCCTATGTAAGATTAGATCTTTTAAACTACGTAACGGATTTTGATGCGGTTTTGATGGCTGTTTTACTACAAAGTTTAAAAATTAAATTAAAACATCGCATTATTAAACTTAATTAAAATACAATACTTGCACTATACAATACAAAAAATAACTATCTAAAGTATTGAAACTTGGTGCAGAGATTTCAAAAGGTCACATTTTAAAGGTTCCATTCTCGCTTCCTTAACTTAAGGTCAAGTATGTAATCTTTTTTATAATGCCAGCAGGTAAATTTAATCAGCAAATTGCTAAAACATCTGCGTAAACCTAAAATTATAAGCAAACAGAACAGAGGTTATCGACTTTCATTACAGAAAATAATCTGGTAATCCATTTATTTAAGACTCAATGAAATTCTTATAGTATAATTATTTGTTCATGTATGTTGTTTAATATTGTATTTTTTTTTAAATAATATTTTTTAAAACCTCGTAAAAAATCTATGTAATTTTTATTAAGGATCAGCTAAAGAATGGAAAACATTTTTTTTTGTAGTCAATGAATTTTGATTTTGCTGCGTTTTTTTTATTTTATTTCCTTCGTATTACAAAGCATGAGTTCCTAAAACCTTTTATATCCGTACGAAGATTACGTACTTTGATGCATTTTAAGGCCAACATGTTACCCATTGACCTTTATAAAGAAACCAACTAGTAATGCCTAAAGCATTTATCTCTGTCTTATACTATCGATACACAATTACTCACATACCTACAGATATAAAGTGACACCAAGTAACGCGCCTCCTGATTAACGCTCGGTACGGAAATCGTTGTAAACAAATTACTTTATCGCCAAGTAGGTTTCTACATACCACAATGATTTCTAGAAATGTACCAGCTAGATAAAACAAAATTGGTTGTTTTAAAGCTGTAGGCATGTTAATTGTTGTGATCATGTCTTTTGCACGTTTAGTGAAGGTTTTAAGGTCGCCCGCGTGGACTTCGGGTATATTGCGGTATAAAATAATATTTTTGTTTTCCCTGGGGAATATCTTTTTTTTCGGGATTTAAAGTACCCTATTATTTAAACTGGACTTCTAACTCTACGTCTGCAAAATTTCAAAGCAATCGGTTCATTAGTTACGGCGTGAAAGCGGAACAAACAAACAAATCACTTTCCCATTTATAATATTAGTAAGATATTATTGTAACTTTCACGATAGTAGACTTTACCTGGACCTACCTACCTGGCTCTTGTATTACACATGGAAGACAAGGGAAGGTTTAAAAGATGTATTTCTTCAAATACACGGGGTACAAAAGCGACTTCTTATAGCAAAACAAATGTTTGCCGAGACAGTTAGTTTGTAACTGCATAGAAACATTGTGAATGGCGTATATTAGCAAAACAACGCTTGCAAAACAGCCATCAGACTCTCCGCATCAGAAAACTTACTCTTCACAAAATCCCCTAAGCTCAGCTAATAGAATTCAAAATTCCGCAATTATCGCGTGTAATACTAATTAAGTGCCTACTCCGAACTAATCACCAAGCCAAATTCGTGCGGAATCCACCTCTGCATGCAAATTTGGCTGATGAGTTTACAAGATACCGTGGTAACGCATTTACTCAACCCTAATAGAGAATGTGAGGATGAGTTTCGAAGTCATTAATGGACTTATTTCCAGCGTATGAGTTTTTAAAAGACTCATAATCGAATTCTGAAACTCTCTGTAAGTTTAGCATACACTCAAAGACTTGTGTCGAAACGCTATCTCTTGTGTTGTAATTATTATGCGTGTCACAGCATTAATACCTATATAGTTAACTCGAGCCAAGTAAGAAAAAATCCTTCGCGTAAAAAACACGCTTTTATCTCGAAAGGCGAAGAACACTAGTGATATTGGTGGTTTTCATCGTGAACAACTCTATAGGTATTGCTACTCTAGCATGGGCAATAGAAAGAGAGACGGCGCTTCGAGATAAGTCTTAGTATAGTATTTATCTTCAATATTTTTTTAAGAATTGCGCACTGACAATATATTAATAGTTTAAACCGGGTAACGGAACGAAATTAACCAAAGATAAGCATTCATCTTCGTTGTTCTATCGACGACGTTTCGACATTGTGCCGTGGTCACGAGCTGAACCGTCGAACAATCAACAAAGGTAAGCTAAATGCTTATCTTTAGTTAATTTTGCGCGGTAATACTCGGATTGAACGTTGAATATATTTTTTTCCCTTCTATACGAATAAGGTTAGAGCGCTTAGGATCTATTCTGCCCTGTCCTCAAGCAGAAATAGCCGCGATAAGCTTAGACGAGGGCACCGCTACTTTTAGGTACTTACATGTGTTTAGCATCAATTACTAAAGGGTTGTGCGCCATCAGATCCGCTTCACCAGCTTTCGCGCCATCCTTGTGTTAATTGTGTTAATCGTGTTCAGATTAAACGCCTAGCCATAGAAACGAAAGTAAGTATCTATCATTTGAACTTCCTTCAAGGGTCATTGGTCAATCGACCTAGAAATCCTTTCCGTACAACTTTGCCGGGTTACCAGACACATATGATTTCCAGCAAACGTGTATTATAAAATACATTAACAACAAAATAGGTCAAACGCTTATTGGTAGGTACTCTCTTTGTCATTCCATAGAAGATAATATTTTAATGGCAATTGCGTAAAGTTTATACGTCCATTATCAATTATTATTCAAATAAATCATTAAATGTAATTATGTTTGTTGTGATAGATAACTGTAGTGAGCCAAGTAATAACTTGAGAAAAAATGTACCTAATGTAACAAACAATATTGATAGTAAGTAATAAGGAAGAAGGTGCAACGACAGACACTCATGTAAGTAAGTTTAAAGAAGGAGTTACTATAAATAAGGGTCATTTCGAACGCTTTTTACTGCCATAAAAAATACAATTGACGCCTTTTATCCCAAATTGGAATTAAAAGACTAGAAATATAGGAAGTGAGCCCATTGCCGTTATAGGATTCACACACTTTGTGGTATGCGTGTGGTGGTGGTTAGATATTTTGAAGATGTATTGTGTTGTTTTTTTTCAATAATTTACCACCATTACACAGTATAA
Source organism: Conopomorpha cramerella (assembly GCA_012932125.1). Lineage (NCBI taxonomy): Eukaryota > Metazoa > Arthropoda > Insecta > Lepidoptera > Gracillariidae > Conopomorpha > Conopomorpha cramerella. The sequence continues at coordinate 978 of SJJU01072666.1, read as the reverse complement.
AATAAAATCGCCTCCCGCTGCACTGTCCCTTTGTACGTTTAGATCTTTAAAACTATGCTACGGATTTTCATGCGGTTTTCTTTAGTAGATAGAGTAATTCTTCAGGAATGTTTATATCTGCAATAATAGCAAGGGGACAATGTTAATAATGTACATTGGCAAAACAACCGCAGGTTAGCTAGTAATATAATAAGTATCTAGATTAGATACCTGGCTGGGTACATAACAACGTTTGCTGGGTCATTATACAAGCAATTATGACAGATCTTAACATTGGGTGTTTACAACAGGAACAAACCCACCACCACCCAAGCCCTACCTACCTGCATCTCGGCGTACGGGCCTTTCTCTGGAGACGTGCGCGTCTACTTGCTTTTGCCTCTTTTCAACGCACACGTATTCTTGACTCCATACAAATTATCTTTGTCAATGCCTGTTTTGTTGCCAACTCTCCCCTTCTGGTGCATGACGACCACATTAAATTGGGTGCATCAAAAATGTATGAAAGTAACCGTCACCCGTAACGTATGGTACAGAAACCCGGGGAAAAATGACTTGCAACAAAAGCAAAAAAATCAATCGCCAACAAATCTCGTATGTATCTTATTGCATTGACTTACATACATATTACGTTGAAACAAACGTAAAGCCGATTAAAGTGAGTGGCATAAGAATTGTAACTTTTATACAAAAAAAAAACGCGATACAACGGACGACGTAACAATGCAAACAGCCTTTCATAATTTGGACAATTTAAAAGTAAAATCTGGAAAGAAGCGGTCCGGTTTGTTCCTACTTTATTTTTTTTAATAAATATGCAACAACTGGCGTTGGTGTTGGTATATTTTAATAATCACAGCCTTGTCTTGTTGCCGCTCGAGTTTTACAAGAAAAATAAACTTCATAATTACAATTTGCCGGGTACTTTACCTACCTACCTTATTACAAAAGTTTGAATTGGAGTAGAATTCACAATGA
>SJJU01072665.1:21413-43360 GCA_012932125.1 Conopomorpha cramerella | reverse complement strand
TATGGATGTCATTAAACATGAAGGTTCATTGTTCACTTGTCACAATATACCAACTCTACCTTATTGATGTTTTAGTGACACAGGAAATGTCATCAAAACTGATAGACCATTTTCTTGTCCGACCGTACAAAGACTTGGCTGATTTTTTTTATCGCTATGAACAAGCGTTTGACCACCATCCTACCTGATGTTAAGCAGCGATTTGGTCTACGATGGAGCACACTTGTTCATTAGGTACCTATACCTACCTTAATACATTAATTGTAAGATTTAACTTTTTGTGCTGTTATCTCAACAAATACGAACTTAGAAATATGAAGACTCTGTGATAGTAACTGAAAATGTCTTTAGCAAGTTCCGTTTAAAATGTTTTCCCCGGTTGTGGGTAATAATCACTGTATGTCTACGTTAACATTGTTATTTGTTATAGAGTATACACTTACACACAAAACGGCTTTTGTTCAAACACAATAGAACAAGTTGTTCCTTCATTTCGTGACAAGTTTACACACAATAATAGCGTCCGAAAACATATTAAATGCTTAACAAAATGTTGTTATACCCCCCAACAAAATTGTTGACACTTTTGAAACGTGATTTTAACTTGATTGAATGATTCCTTTGATCTCTCTCAAATGGAATAAGGGGAAAATCTGTTTAGTAAATTTAGCACGTGTGTTCTAACGAATTATTACAAATAGGGCCCATTATAGGAACGGATATATTAGACGAAACGGTTATGTTTGCGCTTGCCATTTCTAACTGAGATTTAACTCTTTAACTGTCAATATATTCTATATGTGACACATAAGATGATGTGATGAGTAATTTTGAGGCAAGTTCAGGAAAATAAAATAAAGCCGTTATAGCAATGTATAAATTGTATCACTAATAAAGTTTTAATGAGATCCGTTTTTTTCCGACACTTACAAAATTTTGCCTTTCTATTATTAGTGTGAAGTAGTTTATTTCGATTAATTCTTAAAATATGTTTGTAAAAGCTAGCGTCTGTGTTCCAGTTGGTCGGATACTTGACTTGTTAACGTTGTACCAATGGGACTCTTTTTCAGAGCCTATGTACGCAACGCAACGCTTGTACGGTGAAGGACAACATCGTGATGAAACCCGCACCCAGCAATGTGTGTGAACCCTATAACGGCGATGGGCTCACCCCCTGTCACGTTGGGTCAAATACGCTTGGTGAACCGTGGGCATTTGCTTAAGAAAGTGCCTCTGCCTACCCCGCTTTTCAATTAAAAGTCATGAAGTGTGTGTATGTTTATAAAACAGCGTGAAAAGTACACGTAGCTGTGGTTTCGATTCAGCTACGATATGCCGTAGTCATTCACCCGCGTAGTACATGCTACGACGTAGACAGCACATATTGAACATTTCCGGTGACAGTGCCCGGCCGTAGCCGTGGTACCAATAAAACAGCTGTTGTGTCTGGTTTACTACCGCTAAACGCGTTAAGTATACAATAAAAGTATAAAAGGAGTTGTAGACCGTTTAGAAACGGCAATTTTATGAGCGTTTTCAATTCTTGGGACGACAAGTTGTGGGTTCCGACTACTGGCTCGGAAGAGAATTGATTTTGCGCAGCTAGTCATCTACAGTGCTTTTTTAAAATAAATTAACTGGCTACGAAGTTACAGCGATTTTATTGGGTCGGCCTTTAGACGTTTAAAATGAAAAAATATCAAGCATATTTCACTTTTAATAGTAACAAGCCAGGGACGTGACAACGATGCTCTTAGTATAATAAAAACTTACATGTTTCAAATAAAAATTGGATGGAGAAGAGAGCTTAATCTAAAAAAAGATCAAATTATTTCTTTAAACATTTTTACAAAAAACCATAGCAAAAGCTTACCTGAAGAAAAGCTATAAAAAAGAAAAGGTATAAAAGTTTATCTAAAAATACTCATAAGTGTATATCAAAAGTGTCTAGTGATCAAGAACATTTTAGCTCTAAAAAAATCTAATTTATATCAAATCTAATCTTCTGCCTATATCAATTATTTATCACCACATTTTGAATAAATTATGAATGAAGTTTTTGTAAAATATATTCTTGATTGCAATCTTCTAAAATGTACTTGATCCCTAGACACTTTTGATATAATACACACGTATTTAAAAATCCCCATTAATCATGCAGGGCATCAAATGGACTATAGAGATTTTCCATATTGCGGTGACTTGGATTTGTTCGGTTCTCGTACGTACCTCGAATACGCTTTCAAGTTTTGCAACACATTTTAATCATTAATCTTCCACATATGTAGGTATTTTCTCTTTATGTCTAGATTTTCTTTTAAATTACACCTGAGCAGGGGATTGTGATCAGTGAAAAATGGTTGCCTTTGCCCAGCAGTAGGACACCACAATAGACTAATAAAAAGTGACAGCGAGTTTATTGTTAGGGGAGTTTATGTTTCACCATTAACGTTTCGTTTCGCTAGAGATCTTTGAATCTTTACGTTGGGGGAAAAAAGATGCGCAACGCTAAAAGAAAAGTTAATAATTTCGAGGAGCAAATTCGCGAAATATGGGTCAAGTGTCGAACCCACAAGAACACCCGCCGGGGACGTCTAAATGTTGCTGACACGCGCTCGAAGTACATGTGGAACGCGTGAAACACGTGATGGCAGTTGTCAGTCGCCCCTGCTTCCGCGCCCAAATAGGAAATGTACGGGAAAGATTTTAGGTTATTCTGCAACAATGTTCTTTGACATTTTTAGTTTGTTTCGCTTTTAGAAGTATGTAAGTGATATGTGAAGTTTGTTGCTAACTGGCTAACCAGGTAAACATTGTTTTGCCAATATACATTATTTTACTTAAACGTAACGGAACGTAGATTGCGGGAATGATTAGTTGCCACGAAAGAAAATGAGGCCTTACGATAGTGAGGGGTTTGAGGGTCAAATAATATACTATAGAGAAGACATAGGATTCCGACCTTTCTGTGTTCCCGCACTCGTAACCATTTCAGTTTTGCGCGGTACGCTGAAATGTGGTCATATTTTCTCAAACAATATATGAATAGTGTTTATATGCTATAACCCACGTTATAAGATTTATATTGACAGAATAGAGTCCATTAAAAGAAAATTTATTCGATATCTGCGTTATAAGTCCAAAATCTCATTCTAAATCTTTGTTCACTGATCTTCATCTTCTTTCGCTCTACTTCCGCAGAAATGTATCAGATGTTACTTTTTTAATTAAAATCGTACAAAGTATTATTGATAGCCCCAAACTTCTTTCTTTATTAAATTTCAATGTATCAAATCATCATCTACGACACAAACCAGTTTTTTTCCCTGCCTGTGGTAAGGACTAATTATAGACAAAACTCTTTTATAACAAGAGCAAGCAACGCGCTGAACAAATTAGCACGTGAATTGGAAGATTCTGATGTTTTCTGTACCAATCCGAAAGGTGTTTGTTTGTAAACAGATGACAGTGGCATTTAAAAAGGCTTTAGTGAAAACTTGTTAGTGATTATAATATGTTATTGCCGTTTATAAAACTTTAGCTGTGTTTAAAATATTATCTAACTATTATACTTATATGTGAAAACATGTAATTAGCTTACATTTGTTAAGTGATTGTTAATTTAAAATGTTCCATCTAATAAGTAAATAAATTACTTGCGTATGTTATCCATATAAAGTGTTCTCAAGAATCACTCTATCTAGTAAAGATAACTGCATGAAGATCCGTTGCTTAGTTTTAAAGATCGAAGCGTACATAGGGACAGACAGCTGCATGCGACTTTCAAAATTAATTTATCGCTACAATTATTGTGTTAATGTGGTGGAATTAGTGTAATAATGTGTTGGTGATGAAAAATAATGTAGTGAGAGTGAGAAGTAAAGGCTCTCCTTATCTCTACTCATATTTGATCAATTTGTTATTCCCGTGTAATTTTCCACGCAGCATTGAAATGTGATGGTCCACCCTCGTTTTAATGAGTTTTTGACACGACTTTGACTATTGACGACTTTATCGATAGACTATGACAATGACACCAACTTGAACCCGAAGAGTTATTACTTTGTTTGTGGCAGAATTGTCGGCTTTAAAACTGAACATAAGAACCAAGTATATAAAAAATATATTTACTAACCTTTTAGCATACTAGGGCCACTTGTAGGTAAAAACAAAATTAACGTGACAAAGAAGACATTGTGTAGTTCTTATTTTTTATGGAAATTCAATAATAGTAATAATCATAATTAGTATAATTATTATTTTTCAGAATTACAGACATTGCCTTCATCCCATGTTAAGGAGCTATAGCTTCTTTTTTAATCGTAGCGTCATTACGTAAGTGATTATAATTACATTAATACTTCTATCAATACAAACACAATACATTATCCAGCTTATTACTAAAGTATTAGGGTGTATACAGGAAGAAGCGATGACTGAATTTCTATACAATGGCGCTGGTTACTTTCATTCTGTATACACCCTTATCTCTCACTTATGAATCGTCCCTACAGCCGTCTTCATAAGCGCAAGTTCTCTTACCATAACCAACCCGGATACATCAAGGGTACACTCCCTTCGTCCAGTTGGATCCATTGGTTCGATCCATTGATGGATGGAGCTTTTTGGAGGATCCAAGTCCACCTTAAAGTATCTTAAGATCCATTATTTGTAGTTGATTGGTTCGATGGACTCAAGTGGAACAAAAAATGTAGTAGGATCCATCAATGGATCGAACCAATGGATCCAAGTGGACAAAGGGTCTACACTAATATTATAAAGAGGAAACCTTTGTTTGTTTGTTGTAATGAATAGGCTCAAAAACTACTAGACCGTTTTTTTTATTCTTTTACCATTCGAAAGGTACATTATCCACAAGCTGAAGTGGCAGTGAACCGGCCATATTAGCCGTAGAACCGATGACCGTTGGGGAAAACGAGTTCTCGAGTGGAGACCGCGTCTCGGCAAACGAGTGTAGGACGCCCTCAGGCAAGGTGGACTGAGATTATACGCAAATGGTGGCAGAAGCTGGATGCGAGAAGCCGAAAACAGATCACAGTGGCGTGCAATTGGAGACGCCTATGTCCAGCAGTGGACAAGTCTGGGCTGATGATGATGATGATGACGATGACTATCCACAAGTAACATAGTCTATATTTTACCGCGAAATTACTACGGGAACCAAAAAAACACCGCGAGTAACACCGCGCGGTACAGCTAGCATAAAATAACATTGTTTACTAACATTTAAACTAAACAAAGGAAAACGTGTGAAACGAAATCGACCTTGTTTATGCGCAGCGAGAAATTGCTTATCGCCTCAGATCTTCGCGAGGCATTCACTGTCATACAAACATGGGCGGTGATAACGAAGCGGATTGTGGTGTGCTTTTAGTGAAAAAGGTAAAAAGTATTATCATTTTTTAATAATAATAATCAGGAGTCATTCCCAACACTTTACACATCAGCCTTGAAGCACTTGATATCCATCCCTCTACCTTCACACTACTTCAGAAAGTCGCTTTACTCAATACAGCACGCATAGTTAGAAAATTCTTATCACAGGATTAATTAATTAACACACACACACACATACATCGCCTCATAGTCCATCTCAGTATGTATAAAAAAAACGATATTTATTAGCGCTTGACGAAACGTCCGCGTTAGTAAAAAATACCTCTTCACTGTACGAAGAGTGAAAAATAAAGAAAAATAATAATAATAATCCTTTATTTCAGGCAACTAAATATACCTGTATAAACAGGTATCGGCCCATAATACAAATAAAATACAATAAAAATATTTGAAAATAAATACTATACATAAAACATTAAACATATCCTTACAAACTATCCTTCTGCACATCTTGGGCTTTACTAATAATGGCGGAATTACTATTTGAAAGATACACAAAGTTCAACTTTAAAAGTCAGTTGTATGTCAAATACGGAATAACCAGTTCAAGTAGACCTGTAATAACTTATACAACAAGTGACAATGCGTTTATTGGTAAGGGGGCTTGTGTTTGTTCCTTTATAGTGTCCAGTCTTCCTCGAAAGCGCCGAAACACTACACCCCTTGCAATGAAACGCGCACAGACATTATATTTCAATATTGTTCACCGGGTATATAGGTGCGAATATACATACATATAGGTCCACTCATGACCATGACGCATGCAACTGCGTCGAAACGTCGAGTAAAATAACAAAGGTAATCTCGAGCTTGTCTTTGATTATATTCGCGCCTATGTACCCGGTGAACAATATTAAGTTATAATCATTTTAGTGGCGATTTTTAAATCGACTTCAAACAAGAAGGGTGGTTCTTAATTTGCCTCAAATTATTACTTTTGGAAAGAACCGAAAGTATGCTCGCGATTGGCATCACACAAGGAGTTTTTTTACACTTAAGTCTATATATTTACTTACAGTTTTTTTCACTAAGTTAGTAACTTTTAAAACTAACATAACGTGTTCATTCTGTTAGCTCTATGTTGCCCATACAGGACATGAGTTTCCCTCTTTTGCCTTGTCCGGTTTCTTGTTCCCAAATTCCTTTCTTTTGTTCCTTGATCCAGAGTACATAAGACGAATTATGAGCATCAGTGGCGTGCACACCATATAGGCAAAAAGACACTGCCTACTTTAGTATTTTTTGGCTTTCCGACCTAATAATAGAGTTATTGCTAGATCTTTTCATTTTATAGTCACGACATAGGCTAATGAAGGCTCCTGTGTTTTGTGGATGAGTAGATAGGTAGGTATATTAATATTTATATATAAAGTTACCAATACATAGGTGTTAATCCTTCGGAATTACTGCCTACCTTGTCATAAAAGCCAGTGCACGCCACTGATGAGCATACTGCTACCATTTATTACTCCGATATAATTTGTACTATCCATTTCACCAAACGATAGCGTCATTCAGATGCCGTTTGACGCCATCTATTGGTGAGTTACAAACCAATATTTAACGCAAAGATTTTTCAACAAAATAACCTATCTACGATATTTTAGGTAATTTTTCTTCATGTCCCATAATTTTACACAAAAACTGCAAGTCAGTCGAGACCATTAAAAAGGGTGCACAGACATTAACACATTTTCATACAAAAAGATTGAAACAAATCGTCTAAAGTATGCCACAGTTTTAGGCAGTCATAACCCCGAATTCTGAAACAATACAGTACTTAAGTGTCGTCTGTGCATACTTTATCTCTTTTACACAAATACGATTAGAGCGAGACAAACGATACTTCAGTAGATATTAGTACTTCATAATGTATGAATTTAACATTTTCATCCCAAAAAGGGCTTAGTGGAGGTCGTTAGTAAGCAAACTGCTTTTAATTATGAAAACTTTTATTTAACTCAACATGATGGTATGTCTTTACATACGTTGTATCTGTTTCTAATATTTTTTAGTGAAATTCATTTTTCCATTATAAGTAGGTACTAATAATGAATTTAAATAATAAATATACTTAATAAATAATTGTAAACTATTTTAAAACAATACACACATTGCCTTCATCCCATGTCAAGTAGCTGAAGCACTTGTGTTATGGAATTCAGACAACGAAATATACTTGATTTTTTTTCTTTTAAATATATACTTATATAAATAAAACATACAGACACATCCAACAAGTACTTAAAATCTCATCACCTAAATTTATACGACTTGTCAGCGGATGGAATCGAACCCTCGACCCTACGGAATAGAGGCAGAGATTACACTACACAAACAACATTTTAGACTACACAAAACTTGTTTCTTGTTTCTGTTAGATGAAACTAAGTGGTTAGACCTTTAATTATTGTAAAATTATCATATTTCTCCATTATTTGATACTAGCTTTCCGCCCGGCTTCGCCCGCGTGGACGGTATAAAGGACAACTATAAGAAAACTTATCATTCCTACGGAAAAACCTAAGTTACCCTCGGGAATATCCGGGATAAAAAGTCCCTATTATTTAATCCGGACTTCTAACTTTACGTATGCAAAATTTCAAAGTAATCGGTTCAGTAGTTATGGCGTGAAAGCTGAACAAACAAACAAACTCACTTTCCGATTTATAATAATATTAGTAAGGAAGTAGGAAAGTAAGGATTCAAATAAAAATTATAGGCATGCAGTAAAAAAAAGTTAGTAAGCAAACAATAAAGATATGTGCAGTAAACCACTATTTTCAATTAATATTTGACCGCAATAAGCATATTGTTTTCCGTGGAAAACACGCACCTCTCGTCGGAGCTTCTTCTTTCGTATGTTATTCGTTAGTACCCTCTGTATATTATTTGCTAGTAAGTAGGTATATTACAATCGGTTTGGTGAAAAAGGAAAAAAAAACATTATTTTACGAATTAATTTTAGAATGTTATCAAGCCTATTTAGTAGATATAAGAAAATAAAGTGATAAGACATAATGATAATATTATACAGTAATGTGACTATAATGAGGGGGTGTGGGGAGCAGCTGGATTCATACATCACTACACTAAAGGCTTTCTGGGTCAGGTGCAAATGTGTCTAAATGATAAAAAGTGTGTGTGTGTGTTTTCATTTTTATTTGTCTACATTTCCGTGGGAAGATGCGATGAAATAAATTGATTACTTAATATTTTTTTAAAGAAACACGCACATTTTTAAAGATTTAAGCGTATATAGGGACTAACAGCGAGAGCAAACTTAGTTTTATACTATGTTTTGGTGATAAGCTAGCAACTTGTAAATGAAGACGCCATTCTTAACTACATATTATGCTAAATGCAACCGAGGAGTCCTTCTGGTCGTATCTACCCTCTTTTCAGAGTACTGAAGTGAGTGAATATCGTCCCTTAGCTTAACAACACCGCTCAAGTCTTATATTAGCTGTTTTTACATTTTAATGCCATTGGATGAAGCTGCGCATTGCGCGTCGAACCATTGGTCTCATGAAATAGATTTCAACTAATCAGAAGCCGTAATTAAAAAAATAGTGAAAACGCTGGAGTCGGTTGGCGTCGCAATTAGCAACAGTATTTCTCGTCTCCTGTAAAGTTGGTAAAAATTACTTAAGCGGTGTTGCAAGTTAAGGGACGATATGCGTTCAGTTATTATTTCGTAACAACAAACAAACAGTCCACATTTAAAATTTTTATTACAAAAAAAAGATACATTGAAAGGACAAATAAGTCAAGAAATTTTATTTCCCCTGCCCAGTGAATAGTCACTAAAGCCTCAGCCAGTCGCACCTCCCTCCCTTCGCCGCCGCCCCGCCCGCCCTCGGTCAGTAATTGACGTCCGCGGACATGCCAGCAGGGCTCCGACGACAGCGTCGCCCGCCCAAAGGTAATCAGCCAATGATCACCACCCTCGAAGTGGTCGGTGCAACTTGGTAAACTTTAATTGATCATTTGTACCACTTAAGACTACTTATTGAGAAATGAGTCATATAGTGAGTGTAAGGCTGAGAGGGTATTGTGGTAGGCAATTAAGCATAATTGGACGTAGTTACACAGAAAGGACACAATTGGTATAACTGGGGAATAGTAATACCGCGTTTATTAGTCGTAGATACATCCTTACTAATAAACGCGTTGTAACTAATTCCGAAGTTATTTCAGCTCTACTGAAACTAGTTATTCAGTATTTGACGTATGTACATCTGACAATTTCAGCTGAGCGTGTTATAATGTCGGAATAGATAAACCGCGTTTATTCGTAAAGCCGTTATAGTTTAAACCGGGTATTACAGCGCGAAATAAGCCAAAGATCGCGAAATAAACCAAAGATAAGCTTACAGCTTACCTTCGTTGTTTGCTCGACGTTTCGACACAGTTACATGTGTCGTGGTTACGAGCTGAAAAAGACAATAAAGTTGTTTTGACAAAAGTCGTATCGTTGTAAGAAAGGGTTTGTCTCTATAGACGCGTTTGTACACACTTCACGACTTTTAATCCCAAAGCGGGGTAGGCAGAGGCACTTGCAAAAGCTCACGGTTCACCAAGCGTATTTAACCCAACGTGACAGGGAGTGAGCTCATCGCCGTTATAGGGTTCAACCCCTTGTTGTGTGCGGGTTTCATCACGATGTTGTCCTTCAGCGTACGAGCGTTGCGTTGTATACATAGGCTCTGAAAAAGAGTCCCATGCATTGGTACACGTCCATTAGCCGGACTCGAACCCGCGACCTACCTTTTACAAGTCAAGTATCCGGCCAACTGGACCGCAGACACCGCAGACGTATTGTTGGTTTTTTATTGAAATACATTATGGTAAATATCAACGGATATTCAAAGCTCAATTCAAACAGTAAAACACTTTTTAATAATATTTTTATGCGCTATGAGCGGCTGCGAGAGGTTTGTTAGAGGTGCGGAGCACGCTCACATTTCGAAAAACCATTCTCTTGTATGGAACGTCGCGCCGTCTAGCAGGGTAGGTAAATTAGATATCGTTGGTAGACTTTTGTTAACGGTCCTATCTAGTGAGAAATGAGAAAACGGAACAATCGACCTGGGACAATGTGAACGGGCCTGACTATTCACAATAGAAAATGGGTATATTATTTTCATGACGTGTTTTTAAAAGCAACGAGGCCGATTTAAAGACTGTGTTAGTATCATAATTTCTATATCAAGTGTCTTTTTCAAGGCAAAGTGTGAAACTTCCCACTGAGAGTGTTAAGCCTCCCACTATCGCGTTGGGGTAGACAGATGTAGATGATAGGGGCTTTTCCGCAGTTCGATGTCCAATGCGCCTATTGTGCGTGGTTTGGATGGCGCTACTCCGACCACCCCAGCTCCTTCAAGAACCGCAAAAAAACCACAACAAGACCACAAGCGTGATATGGCACTCAGATTTCCATCATCATGATGGGGTAAATAAGCTTTCTGAACCGCAAATCTTAATATACAAAAATCCAGTGTCAGTGTTCCCAATGAACTCTTCACCAAGGCTACCGATATTCAGAAAAGTTGGCATTTATATGTAATTTCGTCCAATTTAAGAGATAGGATAGTTTATATTTCGTGACATCCACTGGTGGGCACAGGCCACCCTGGAGGTGGTTTTATATTCATATTAATATTTAAGACAGGACAACGTCTGTCGAGTCCACTATATATTATAATATGTTATAGGATTAAAAGACTATGTTATAGGATTAAAAGACATAAAGTGTTTTTTTTTTTAAAACGAGGTACCGACATTCATCATACTTAGGTTTTAAGGGCACCAAAGAAAAAAAATCCTACGAAATCAGCCTTCATGAGTCCTGTTGATCCAGTGATTCTTTTGTTTCATTTCGGCCAAATAGTAATTCCCCCGACGGAATAAATGGCCATCAAATCAAATACGAACCTTTCGGTTGAGCATCAAAAGGATACCGGTGTGATGTGACTTCAATAACAAATGTTGATGCTAGAACGTCTGACCGCCTAACTCCGTTGGGGGGGGCGGCCGGGCGGAACATTCCGCCCCGGCGAACTCTGTGTTGCTACTATTAGCGTTTGTAGTGATATGTGTGAAAATGTGTGGTTTTTTTTTTCTCTAACAGGGTTTATGTCTGACTTATTTCTGTCTGTAAAGTTATTAAATTACTTGAGCGTAAGAAATACCTATAGCTAGATCATTTTTTAATGAAACGCGCACAGACAATATAACTCAATATTATTCACCGGGTATATAGGCGCGAATATAATCAAAGACAAGCTCGAGCTTAGCTTCGTTATTTTACTCGACGTTTCGATATAAAACCCCCGGAGAAAACTTCAGTCCACCCTTTGTACTTTTAGTGCAATAAAGTATTAAGAAAGTTTATAGAGGCTTATATTAATATTTTCTTTAAGTACTTACTAACAATTGTTTTACGTACTTACGTATGAAAGTCACATTCTACATTTTCTTATTTCTAATTGAAATTAATTGAACGGTAATCTCCTTTAAAACCCGCAAAAGCACTTTTTGTCTTCACTTAGAAAATGTAGGGAACAGAGAGGAAACGGGGTTTAATGGAGTACTTAACTTAAACGGAACATTTACCTGTTCTTGCCACACTTAACTTACTTGCCTATGTTATTTCATCTCCTTTTTCTTTTAAGACTTAAAGGTAATTAACATTTAGAGCTTTTTGAATTTGTTTCTTTAATTTAGAAAATATATTTACTGTCCCAATTGTCGAAGTGGGAATGTAAATGTTTTTCTCAAATGTTATTTGCTTAATTAAAAGTATTATCAATTATAACAAAGTAATTAGAATATTTTTTTTATTTTGGCAGGTAGAAACTTTTTTTTGCAACATCACTAGTTTAGTAAGCTTTTAGGTAGAATTTGATTTTGAACTTCTACCTCACTAATTTACTAAGAACGGAAAAGGATAGTGCAAAATAACAGGGCGGTCAAAGTACATTGTAAAAACTAATGAACCTTTAAGTTATATAACGAGTGACGTCATCCGGCCAAATAGTATAGCCGACGTCACGCGCATAGCAATACCTTTAGTCAAACAATTAAGGGACATTCGATAAAAATCATTTACAGACCGTCCCAGTTATTTTACCACTGGACGATCCAAATACGGTCCCAAACGGTGAAATAACGTGACCAATTTCAGGAATACAACAATAAAACAACAGCAAATATAGTCGTGAAGGGCTAGTTTTCCATACAAGTTACCTGCACTGGGTGAACTACTAACTCAGTCCCTAAGAATCAGTTAGTCCTAAGGTCATCTATCGTTTATCGATTATATAATGCAAACACTGTCGGTTTTATTACAAAAAGGCGGTCTATCTATGGTTCTTTCTGTTATGGCTCTAGTGCTGTTTCTTTCAACTTCTAAACGGTAGAATGGGATAGCATTAGATCGTTAAATTTCATTTCTAATGTAATAGCTTAGTTACTGAGCTGAGCTGCTAAGTTATTTTCATAATCTAGCATTAAAAAATAGAACGGTATTAACGTATCAAACAGAATCGCTGTTGATACGATTATACCGTTCTATTACCACTGTGGAATTTTGATACTATATTTTTAACTACAAAAAAATGTTGTACGAAAGTCTCGAATTAGTGTTAATTTCACCTGATAGACCACTGATAATTCTCTTAAGAGTATTTAGGCATATAAGATGCCCTAAACGAACCGAGACTAAAAGCACTATGTTTGCACTAAAAGCACTCATTTCACATTATACACTCGCACAATAGGCGCATTGGACGTTGAGTTGCGGAAAAGCCCCGTATCATCTACATCTACACCAGTACGGGGAAAACGTCGTGTTACAGCAATGCGACGTTTTTTAACAACATTCCGTCTGACAATTTGCACCTAATGTTGTTGTGTTATTGACGCCTGGGTGCCAATGCTGCAACACTCTCGCCCTTGTATCGTCTCTCTGGTGTCGCAGCGAGAAATAATGTCACCACCATCATGCCACGTGACATCCACTGCGTGTGATTGACACACAGTGATTGGCGGAGGGCCAATATTTCCGTGATCGTTTGGTGGTAAATGCCAATAATCGCCACGTTTGGCAGGCGGGCGATCGCAGTGGTGTTGTGGTTCAACTCACAGAGAGCGCCGCTGCCCGTCCTCTGGAGAATTACCTCGATGGTGACACAATGCATTCTACTAGTATTCGCCGTCACCACAATTTATTGTAATTATGACGGTTTTCATATTTTTATGGTATATGGTATCAGGAACGTACCATGTCGAGGTCGATTAACTCTACCTACCCCTAGGCGATACACGCGCGTATGTACATATATACTCATAATAATACATATATTACGTTTCTTTGTTTCAGATAGTTTAATGTCGGTCCAGAGGCGCGCGTGCGCAGCATGCCATGCCACGTAACCGGAACACCGGGTAAGTGGAGTTAAGAGTATAAATAAAAAATACACCTCACGCCTTTTAATCCCAAGCGGGGTAGGCAGAGGCACTTGCGAAAGCAAATGCCCACGGTTCACCAAGCGTATTTAACCCAACTTGATAGGGTGAGCCCATCGCCGTTTTTTGGGTTCACACACCTTGTGGTGTGCGGGTTTCATCACGATGTTGTCCTTCACCGTACGAGTGTTGCGTTGCTGCTCCCGGTTACAAGTCAAGGATCCGACCAACAATTATAATCGTGCCTTTATATCCGGTGAACAATATTGAGTTCTGAGTGTGTCAGTAAAACATCAATAAGGTAGAGTTGTTATATTGTGACAAGTAAAATGTTATTTAAGTATATTAGTTTCAATCTTACGCTATGTTTCCACCAGTCGAACAATCGCACTACAGTATATTGGACATGCGTCTATTGCTCTGGGCACCTATTTTAAGTCTACTATTGTTTGTATTTTTATAAGTCCCTCACAAGTCTGAACATGGCGATTTTTCTAAGCCTATGTATCCAATGCAGTGCTAGTACGGTGAAGAACAACATCGTGAAGAATCCACAGGACAATGTCTGTGAACCAGTGGGCTCAGCCCCAGTCACGTCAATTTTAAATTGGTTTAGGAAATGCCTCTGCTTACCCCGCTTTGGGATGAAAAGGCGAGAAGTGTATTTTTTGACATACTAGAATATCACATAAACTATACCTAATTTATCCTGAAATTGACAACTTTGCATTTCTAATGGTAAATAATATTTTTATTGAAAATTGAAGAAAATATAAAATTATTTGACCCGTATTTTTTTATTCACCATAAAAATAATGTTTTCATTCATGATTTTCACTTTTAATATTGATTTTTTTCGAAAGAGCGTAAGCGCCATATGACGTCACTATTATGGATACACAGATCAAACATAGATAGAAAAGAAAACTATAGCTGTCAATGTCAATTTTCAAGTTGTAGTCTGTGCAGATCGTTGTTTTGTTTACTTTTGCTGTTAGAAAGGTGTGTTTATTTATTTGCTAGCCACGTCGAGTCAGAGTAATATTACTCCTAACATTTCTTTTTCTCTCGTTCGGGTTGATGCATTTTTATCGATAGTAGTGAAATAGCGTGATTTTAGGTTTATTCCAAGAATAGGTGGGATGAAAAAAAATAACCTATTTTTGTTTGTTTTGAAACTGACGATTCTGTTGTCACTAATATTGTCAATTTTATTGATGTGTAAAAAAATATGGATAGGCTTGAATTCCACCTATTTCGCACAAAGTAATGACGTCATCACACATATTTCACATTTTATGTAATATCTCCGAATTTACGCATCTAAAAAATATAATATTTTTTGTACAGTATCCTGAAACGAAAATACAGAAACGGTTTTTTTTATTTATACTGCTTATTAGGTATGCAAAGTTGTCAATTAGCCAATGCCTATATTGAACATTTCACCGAACAATACGAACTTTTTAGTTCGGTTCTCGGTGAAATTTAAAACTTTTTTCTACCAAAAAAACCTTTTTGTTTGTTTTTTTTTTCATTTAATTGACACTTCGTAGTGTTGTCGGATTCCGATTTTTTTTGTCGATACTTTCCGGGTTTAGTTTCTGTTTTCGGATAAAATTCTTTGTTTTTTTTTCAATTCACGAATCCCTTATGACAAAAGTTTTGTCTTAAATAGACACAATTGCTTAAGTGTATAAGCGTGTATAAAAAAGAGCAAGTTTCACATGGTCATTCGTGGATCATTGGGGTTCTTAGTCCTGCGGATGATAATTCCCTTACCTCGCCAAGTATCTCAGTTTCCAGTGGTTTGTTCTGAAACAACTTGACCGTCGTTACATGACAATGCTCTTTCCAATTCAACTTTGTCGGTCAAAAAAACTTTCTTACCGAGAAGGGACTTTGCCGACTCAAAACAAAGAAGTTTTGCAAACGTCGAGTCACAGTTATTGTTGCCCGGTGTCATCATCCTTACCTATTCCCATAAACACTTATGAAATAAACAGAGACTTTAGAAATATTATCCCACTTGTTCCTGAGTTAATGTTGTAAGCTAGAATATAACGAAAATTAGTTTATGTGCAATAAAAAGGTCACAAATACGAAAAATTCTTGCACATCAGCAAAAGATGGAAAATGGCGTGTCTTTAATGACGTGGTAGGCTATATGGGCCACTGTTTTATAGGAATTTACATACAAGTTTATTTATTAACCAGTGTGTCGTAAACGATAAGGTAGGGACAAGTGGGTTATGACCAGGGACATAACTCACTGATCATTTTTTCTCTTCAGAATTCGCTGTTGTAGGATACCCTCAGGAAAAATGTTTGTTGACGGTTTCGTATTCCAAACAAATATTTTTTTGTGCGATTTTGCAAACCTGCTTTTCTTGCTTTAGCGAAAACCTCATGCACCGGACTTTTCCCGAGTAAAACCTCATGATGGCCCTAAAAAGCTGTTCTCTCCCTATGCACTTTCATCCTCAGCGGATGCAGCATGGTGCATAATATTATAGAAGCCTGACCTTTGCACGCGACCTTGTATGCAACAGCGGTCGGACCCAGTACGCCGACCTAGACCTTGAATGTATAAAATAACTCTAAACACCCTGTATTCTGTTATTTTATTAGATTTTAGTTCTTTCCACTATAAATCTATTTCTAGTGTATTACGACCACTTCCACACACGTTGAGCTAACTCCGAGTTATGGTTATAGCTGTATTAAATAGGACTCTTTCGCCTAATATATTTTACCGAATGAGAGTTCTAGAAACACTTGCCTGTTCCACTTACTATGAGAACAAGCAGTCGGATGAAAGAGAAAATTCCGATCGAAGAGGGTAGTCCCGTAAAAGCGGCGGGTTATTCACGTTTTATTATGATTGAAGAAATATTTTGTCCCCTGTGCTAGGTACATAGGTAGATAAAAATGTTGACCTTGCAACTCGGAGATAACGTTTCGTACAAGGGTACCTAAGCCTTTTGGTACAGTCAATAAGGTTTATTTTATTAGATGAAGGAAAGTAAATCGTGACTTACGCCGGTTCAAAATTAAAGTACATAATGCGTGATACCGTTTCAATAGAAGCATCCAGAAAGAGAAAAAGCCCGAATTGACTGATCAATAATGTTCTTGTTTTATATATAGCACAAATGGGTACTATGGGGTTATAGCACAGATTTACAGACCAGTGACTAGAGTAATTCCCTCGTCTCTGATTTGTATTATATTTCTTTTTTAACCGACTTCATTTGACGTGTCGTTGTCGTGTATGTTGGGGAGACAGACACCGTTAGTTAGTAGAAAAATTGTACCATTGATTATTTTGTAATAGTTCCGAGCATACGGGCGAAAGTTCATGTCTGCACCTAACATCACGGGGTATCTAACTTCTCCCATCAAATTAATATGGGAACCCATCACGTGCATCGACGAAATGTCACGGTCATTTATTTACCCTTTTTTTGCTACTTATTCTGAGCGCACCACTCACACCCCAGCCTCCCCATAGTTTACACACACATATGCACAAAGAGACAATAGACAACTCTCCGCCATAGGAAATTGATTCATGAGCTTCTTAAGCGGGTTCACGCGTGAAAAATTATCCCATGCTCATTCCAAATGGAAGGTGTTGAGAGTGTTTTTTCTCGCTTTATCACTTTAAACGAGAGCAGGAGAAGAAATGCAAGAAAATTCTTACTGAGCGAGCGCATAATACAGCTCTCTTTATCATCTCATAGAGCTCAGAGCGAGAGAGCAAGATGCTTCGCGCGTACTTCACGACGAATAATGCACCACCATACCATTGTGACAGGGGATAGTAGATATCGCGATTACGGCAAGTCCCATTACAGGTACACTTCTCTTATGAAAGGGAAGTGTGCATATTTTGTCTCGCACGTTTATGTGTGTGTGAGAAGGACGGCAATCTGTTGTGATGAGCTATGAGAGGGGATAGTGAATAAATCGTAACTCCTTAAGACTAAGCATCTAATATATTTGCTTATCAGTGAGGAAAGTTCCTTTATCTTTTTTGAAATAGCTGACTGAAGAAGACTAATGCGTAGATTTTTTAAATCTTTTTTAAAGTAGACCAAGGAGAGCACAATTTCGTTTAGATAGAATTGGAGGGATGCATGCAGTATAAAAAATATCTTTTTGCAATTTGTAGTATAACTAGCTGTACGAGATTTGTTTAGCCAATATAATAAATAAATATTTCACAACAACACACACATTGCCTTCATCCCCTTTATGTCTATATACGTAGACATTTTATTAACACAGCTGTTTCCCTACTATTACAAGTAAGAACTTATTACACATATTAACCGCGGGAGGTTATTTTGTTTTATACTCTGTATTAATTGATCGTGCAGAAATTATTGGCACCCGCCCCCCCCCCCCTTCTAAATTATTATAGAAATCATTGGGGAGGCCTTCGTCTAGCAATGGATGTCGTGTCGCTGATGATGATAATAGAAACGGACAAACCAATATCCGTTGATATACTATGTTATACTGCGTGTAAAAAGACCCCGAACTATGGTCTTAGAAACGTTGCTGGGCTCTATGAAATAAATAAATAAATACACTTCACGCCTTTTAATCCCAAAGCGGGGTAGGCAGAGGCACTTGTTTAGTAAGCAAATACCCACGGTTCACCGCGCGTATTTAACCCATCGCCGTTATAGGTTTCACACACCTTGTGGTGTGCGGGTTTCATCACGATGTTCTCCTTCACGGTACGAGCGTTGCGTTGTGTACATAGGCTCTGAAAAAGAGTCCCATTGGTACACGTCCAGTAGCCTATAACTGGGCTCTTTATTATGTCCCATTGTTGTTTCTGTTATTTTGAATTCTAATTTCATTATTTTTAACTTTTATTGTGTTTCACCTATGTTGTAAATATTATGTAACAAACCTAGACTATAATAGAAAATGTCGCATTGGTCATTTTAATGGCGAGCTCAACAACGTTTCTAAGACCATTGCTTCGGGTCCTTTTACATGCAGTATACTGCATTCATGTTACATACTATGTATACTGCATGGTATACGATGTATAAATGCTACAAACTCATCTTAATATATAAAAATCTAGTGTCATGATGTTTGTTCCCAAAGAACTCTTCACCAAGATTATGTTATCTGTGACCAAGGCTACCGATATCCACAAAAGTTGGCATTTATATGTAATTTCATTCAATTTGAGAGATAGGATAGTTTATATTTCGTGACATCCACTGCTGGGCACAGGCCACCCTGGGGGTTATACTAATTTTATACTCATATTAATAGTTAAGACAGGACAACGTCTGTCGAGTCCACTAGTGTATAATAATATATATGTCTTAACTTATAAATACGGCGGAATATATTTAGCAGAATAAGGCGTCGGGTCGTCCCATTAACAAGCAATGATGGTGTCAACGGAAGCCCCTAGTTACACACAGCCGGTCTCAGGTGTCCTAACGATGCAGGGGCTGCGGTGAACTTATACACGCTCGATTGTGGGCTATTCATGGCTGATATTTTATAATGTTGACTAAGAACTGTATTAACAGATGACAAGGTTTTCTCGAGACGTTTTTTTTTAAAACATGTGGTAAGTGTGTGATAGCATCTTGATATAAAAAGTAAATAATACACTTTACGCCTTTTAATCCCAAAGCGGGGTAGGCAGAGGCACTTACGTAATAAGCAAATGCCCAAGGTTCACCGAGCGTATTTAACTCTTGATATCTCGCTGACTAATGCTAAAGTAAGCATTAATATATTGATGGTGAAAATAATACACCTTTTTCATTTATTTATTTATAATTGAACTTCTAGCCATTTGTTTAAGTTTTTTATATACATACATAATACTACTAGTAATACTACTTTGCGCTTGTCTCCTAGAGGCTTAGGCAGAGACTATAGATCTCTATTTGTCACAGTCCTGACATACCCCTTTCGCTTCATCTAAATTCTTACCGTCGTATTCATAAAAAGTTAAAGCGTTGACTAACTAGTTGACGTATATCAACTTAGATTGGTTTGTCCGTATTATGAGACCTTTACTAACAATGCACTAGAGCTGTTCTCACTTTATGAATACGAGGGTTAAAGTTTTATCTGTGTCTATAATCTGTAGGTAGGTACCTACTAGATCTGTAGATTTATTTTACCGAGGTCATATAGTACATTGAACAGTATTATCTATACTTAAGTCCACACACGTTGTCACGTGGTCAGGCAGGATGTGTCCTAAAACGGGTTATGTTTAACACATTTAAAAATTGTAATTAATCAATTAGCATGTACTAATCAACACGTTCACTCCAAACGTACTAACCTAACTAGAAACGCTTCCAAATAGTCATCGCACTTGCATGCTGTAAGTGCATTGTCAGCTACCCCTCACGTCATTTCCCCGGGGCTGTGGAGATGCGAGCGCTCGACGCTAGATGGCGGCACCGCTGCGCTCTCCACGCGGGATTTGTCACCGCACTTATTGCATTACTTACCTATGTATGTCTTGCTTTGGTGTACGTGTGTGTAGATATTCCTCGTTGTTACCAGTAAAAAATAAAATATACCATTTAGTACGTGAAAATATTATACGGAGTCTTCTTTAAAAAAAAATACTACCACTTGTGACACAAGTATTCTATTCGCCGTCACCACACGGCTACAGTTTCTATAGTATGTCTGTCATTTGTATGGTTTTATCGTATCCAAATGAAAAATAAAAGACTACCTACGACTAAGTCTCGTAAAATAGGATATATCTACGTATACTACCGGTTGAATCTAAGCTTAAAAATAAACAGAAAAATAACATGTTTCAAATTTAAAATTAATTTGTTTTAATTGAAACCAACTTGGCTACCATATTTAGAGAAGGCCCCAGACGTACAAAACTACAGATGTTTTTCGTTTTAAATAAAATTATATAGCCAAGAACTATACGAGCAAAACATTTAGGACTGTGAGACAATGTATAATTAGCACTGAAATATCCTCTTTGTGTGCATTTTGTATTATTATAAACTCGTTTGACTTCTTTAAAAGCAAACGTTGCCACAAGAGGTTTGATTCGCCATGTCATGGGGACCGAATGAATGTGACAGAAAAATTGCTTTTTTACAATAAAAAAACCATAACGTAATATTCCTAGAATGTCTGTCGCGAATACAATGTTAAGTTTCCAATGTAAGTTGAACTATATGACTTAAATAATCGTATTGAACGGAAGGGCGAATCAAATCCTGGATATTAGTAGAGGGGAATTCATAAAAACCCCACTTTGCTTTGGCTTTGTCACTCCAGCTAGTAAGGCAATGCATGTCTTCCTGTACGCCACTAATCAAAGCGATTTGAATGCGACCTGTCTCGCTCGTTACAATGCGGGATGATAGAGAGGGCGATATTATTATGCGCTACGTGCAATTTGCTGCAACGCAACAAATAGAACACAATATGTGTGTCACGAATGATTCCAGTGAACGTGGGCGGTTTGCTGAAGAGCCTGCGTACTCTGAGACGAGAGTAGGAGCGAGTGGCTGCCTAACTGCAATAGTGTCTAATGACGGCTAAAAGCAAATCGAAAATTCCAATAGGAACATATTCATAAACGAGTTATTTTCATTGTGTCCCAAGCTTTTTCGAAACCAAAAACAAACAAAGAGATCACGTGACATCAAAATAACACTACAAAATTGACGTCAAAAATAAAGGTTCTGAATTTTCTGTATAAAACGGATCCAGAACAGAGCGGTTCAATGATATTGATGTGAATGGTCGTGTATTGGTAACCTTTCATAAGCTTAAAAGGCTATTTTCGGATCACTCCGTAGTGCAAAACTTGTGGTTATAATATAAATATCCCGGGGCATTTTTACCTCTACACACGGTCACCTGACCCAAACTAGGGTACCCTGTACTACGCATACCAGAGACACTTACAGTGATATCGTCATTAAATAGCATAAAACAAAGTCGCCTACCACTGTCTGTACCAACCTATGGAAATCAGACAACGAGATATATTTACTATTTTTTTT
>SJJU01072665.1:1793-13433 GCA_012932125.1 Conopomorpha cramerella | reverse complement strand
CAGCGCAGTGGACCGGGGAGTGAGGGCACCCACCCCTTACCGGTATGGAACGCACTCACGGAGCAATCCCGTGGTATATTCGAACTAACCTCCACGTAGTAGACGTCCAAATGAAGTAGCAAACCGCCAGTCGAAGAAGAAAAAAAACGTGGACGACGAGGAGAGAAAATCGTAGTGTAGAAAAAATAAAGTCCGTAGAGTAGACAAAAAAGAAAAACCTGGAAAGAAAAACACAATTAGTGTTATGTCCTCCTTTATTAAACCTACCCCAGCAAGGAGAAGAAAGATGTATTCTTACCTCCCAACCCACACCAAACCTTCACCCGTAAAAGGTGAAAAACGCCTTCAAGGTCACCACGTGCGAACTGGAGGAACAAAGTACTCATTAGAATTTCCCAAATATGAATACGGAATTATTATCGGAATCACAAGAAATATGCTGGGATCTTACCCCGTTTATATAACGGGAAAAGGAACGCAATATCTTATTGCGTATTTAGACTCCTGCGCACTTTGCCGGCGCAGGACAAAAAAATGGTATTCCGTCAATCGAATTATTCCTGAAACAAGAAAAATTATCGGTAATCTGTCGTTTGCCAATGAGATTATCGTCATTTATTCACAATGTCATACGAACTTACCCTTAGACTAAATATTTAGTATTTAGAAGCTCGTATGCATCCGCCATCGCCGACCGGCGAAAACGACAACCTCACTCTCACCCATCAAACCATTGACATGTTTGACGTCTGAAGTGTCTTTCTTTTGGCAAACGACAGATTTGAATCACCGATTCTCTCTGCCAAACGTTCTGTTCCACAGAACGAAAAAATGTAAAAGTGCAACGTTACACCACCTGGAATCGATGACGTTTTGCCGTTCTCCTGGTTGTCCTATTGTTAAATTGCGATGGGGGTATTAGGTTATGCAACTCCGTAGCACACTCTCCGAAATGCACCCGATAGAAGACAGATATAAACATCATAAAATTTCAGCTTTCTAGGGTCAGGAGTTTGTGTTGGATGTTAAGGAGTCAGTGATGAATGAATTAGTCAGGGTTTTAAGTTTTATGTATCTAGATAAAGTAATATTTTTTCATAAAAAAATATCCATTATATAGCTAAAGATTTGTATTCCCATGCTTTACATCGGTTTGAGTTTATTTTGTGTTCTTACCCCGACAGTTCAAAATTGTCTGTGTGAAAAGTAAAAATGTAAAATATCAATAACAAAATGTGTACAGTGAAACATTTCGCTATAATTCACAAAACGTTTTAGTCATTCGTTTTTATTCATTGCGCAAAAAAAAAAGAGAGCTTTTATTATTTTCCATCGTGTCACTTCGGCGTTCAATTGAATCGATCTGGCTCACCTTTCTACGAGTCCCACAATAGAACATACGTGATAGATGCCCCTTTTGTCCCCCAATCGTTTTAATGGAATGAATACGTAAAAAAGGAACGATTGTTCCATTTCAATAATCTAATTTCGCCGGCGAAAATCGGCTTTGAGCGTTTTTTTTTTATTTTTCTCGTGGGCGATGCCGCCGTGGGCGTGTTTTAGTGATCACTTAAATGTTTTTTTTTTGCCGTCGACTGAGTGAAGAAGATTTACTTGTAGTGAATATAAAAAAAAATAATGCGGTTTTCTTCAATAAACATAGTAATTTTAGGGCAAGGTTGGTCTATATAATTCATACATATAATATCAGGGGAACACTGTTAACTATGTATATACACACATCAAAAGTGTCTAGGGATCAAGTACATTTTAGAAGATTGCAATCAAGAATAATATATACATATATGTATTTTTTTTAAAACTGAATCGATTCATAATTTATTAAAATGTGGTAATAATCGTTGATACTGGCATGGGGAATTAGGTAGGAGACCAATCCAGAAAATTAGATTTAATTTAAATAAATTTGATGTTCTTGATCCCTAGACACTTTTGATGTGTGTAGGTAAAACAATGATTGCCGGGTCAGTTAGTTTCAAATTAAAAAAAAGTAGTAGAGCCTGATGAAGGCAGCTTTGATGACTTTGCCACGTATCACTCTGACCATCCCAGATTTAAGGCCATAGCCGGATATACCAGTCTGCAATGGCTAAAGCAATCATAATTCCACGACCTCTGTCCACCCCGCCAAGGATTATTTTTAAATTTGATTCTAGATACTGGATTTTCGAGATTTTTCGATAAAATCTCATCCGCGTATGTTAAATCACCTTTTGTTTGTTTTTGGAAGATCTACTTCCGTTTCAAAGGATAATTTCGGCTCAGTTTTTAATTACGGGTAAAGTAAGGGTTCCGAATAAACACTGAAAGTTTCGTGAAAGGATTTTATATAAAAAGTGTTTAGCGTTGTTGTTGTATTTTATTCGGCTAAATCTAGCTGTACGTGCGGGGTGTTACTCGCTTTTTTCCATCCCGAAAGAATTTAGGGATAAAAGGAATCTACATTATTCCTTTTAAATAGTGAAAGATTTTTTCAAATCTGTCCAGTAGTTTCGGAGCCTATTGAATTCAATCAAACGAACAAAATATCAACCGTTCTTTATAATTTTCTATATAAAAATAAGTCGGGTTTTCCTTCCTGATGATATAACTCCAGAACGTACGAACCGATTTCCACGGTTTTGCATTCGTTGGGAAGGTCTCGGGCTCCGTGAGGTTTATAGCAAAGAAAATTCAGGAAAAATTGCAACAGAAAAGCGGTAACACGAAACAAAGCCATCTGATGGCGAAACGGAGTTCGCCGTGTTTGCTAGTACTAGTATAGATAAAGAATTTATTGATCTTTTAAATCATATAAATTATAATAAAAGTTAAAGTACAACAGTGCCTTGACGAACGTCATCAACTTTAAAATAGGTACGACACGTGACTTGCTCGGAATAATTTATTTTCTGAGCCAGAAGAAGCAGGAATAAACTAGCATATTTTAAAATAGTGTTCGTAAATCTAGTACCTACATTACTTAGTTGCCTTGCCTTGAGTTGAGTCAATAGCTAATGATTATACTAAGTTAGGCTTTACTAGGATATTTGTAATATTGGATATTGTGATTGTAAATAATGCTTTGTTTTTATCACATTATTACCGACTTCTGCACTGCACTGGATATCATACTTTATTTATTTCTGTACTACCCTAAACTATTATATTATTATAGCACCAATATATACCTACCCAAGAATAATAATAATAGAAATTTGGTTGGCTACGCCATGTAGTTTTACCAGTGCTACGCCGTAGCTCTTCCGTAGTAAATTGTCTAAAGACTACGCAAGTTCTACTGTTGTCTTATTTATTTACTTCCATAACATATCCGGGGAAGAGGGTATATAGAGTCCAGGGTGTCCAGAGTTCCAGTTTTCAGTTTTTCAGTCAGTGTCCGCCGCTTTGAGCTCGAAGTCCACCGAACGCCGCCACATGTGAGTTGGTCTACCTCGTCTCCGTTTCCCGCTAGGGCGCCAACCGAAAGCCATAAACGCTAGATTGTTCGCACTTCTTCGGAATGCATGGCCAACCCATCTCTTTGCGCAGAGCGATTTCTTCGCCTATCGCTCTTTGGTAGATATAGAAGTTGATGCATTCATTTATTATTTATAACAGTATCAACTGAATTAATAATAATTGTTTCAGTTGTAAATTACGTGGTTTTGTAACTAATTATTTGGCTCATAAGCGGAACTTTGTGCACAAAAAACAAGTATTAAATACAGATTTTGACGTGAATATGAAACATGATTCATCTTTTACATCAAGTCCAGCTTGGGACTAGAAATTCCACTAGGTATCTGAATCTATCAAAACTTGTACAGAATATCCGTATCTTAACATCAAGAACAAAGTGTTCAATATTTCCTGAGGAACGTCTTTAAACTCCATCCCAATAGTGTTTACGAAACTCGAGTACAACGCGGTAAGTTCGTGTGAACTTTGACACAGCTTTTGAATAAAGACTCTAGAGCTTTTGTGCACTTGCTTCTAAGCTCGTGAACTGGCTTCGCGTAATAACATATATATACATTATATAGTAAACATATATTGTACAGCGGCTTCCTTTTGTGTATGATGTTTGTTAAAGTGGAACAACAATAGTGAATTTATATCTAAAGTGTCATAAAAGCGATCTTAGCTTGCGTTAGTCGGAGTTCTTAAGTGATTGGGTTTCCTTGAAAGAAAATATTTTTAATAACCTATGTTTTTATCATGTCGAGTTATTTCATTTTTTTAATGAAACGCGCACAGACATTATGTATAACTCAATATTGTTCACCGGATATATAGGCGCGAATATAATCAAAGACAATCTCGAGCTTACCTTTGTGATTTTACTCGACGTTTCGACGCAGTTGCATGCGTCGTGGTCACGAGTGGACTGGAGTGTAATTTAGTAGAATTTGGATTTCTATTATTATGTTTTATCTCACTCTTTTTTAAATCACTAGAGAAGAATAGAAGTACAAAATAACATGCTGCAAAATGTATTCTAAACGCTAATTAACTATACATAAGTACTTTATAACTGCAGAAAACGCTTTTTTGAAAAAATACACGGATATGTGTTATTATTACGAGGCTAGTAATATTCAAAGTTAAGGTACCCAACAAAGACTACAATGGCTTTAAAAGCAGTACAAAGGGGATTTATATCTGGCCTATTCTTTTTTTATTATGTTTTTTCACCTTTGTGCTATCCCATAGCATGAATGATTCCTTTTTATGTAGTTTGACCGCGGCGTTTTTCGTTTGTCTGGGTCAAATTTTGTACCTTCAACCCACTTTCTGTTGACAACTTAATATTTAGTGCACATAACTAGTTCCGATGCCAATACAATTTCATGTATTTACTATACTTATGTACTCACTAAATGAATTTATGGAATACAATAAATCTCAATACCGCTAAGCTATATTCTCTCCCCACGACGTATCGACATCACGGTTCACCTATAATATTTAATATAAGGTATTATGCAGTAGGATGACGCATGCTTTCCTATTCGATATCTGTTCGATGTGATTTGATGGCGGCGATACTGTACAGGAAACACAGATTCCGCCAAGTCATTTCATAAGCAGATGTTGAGTGTCAGTCCGAAGTACACCTGGCCTTTGTGGACTCTGTTTCCTGCGCAGTACAGTCTGAAAGTCTTTAAGTCGCGGGTGAATAGGTACCTAACTTATGAAGAAGTGTGCTCCACCATAGACCACATCCGCTACGTAACATCAAGCAGGATGGTAGTCGAACGCTTGTTCATTGAGATAAAAAAAAACTTTGAAAAGGCCTTCCTCACCGTGGACTGGAATGCGCTGTTGTTAAGCCTGAGTGGTAGGTATTAGATAAGTTTCGGTTAAGTAAGGTTACACCTAACCTGTCCCAACAAAATGATGCTGGATTAGATTAAATCTCTTCATCGTGATGAAACCCGCACACCACAAGGTGTGTGAACCCTATAACGGCGATGGGCTCACCCCCTGTCACGTTGGTTTAAATACGCTTGGTGAGCTGTGAGCATTTGCTTTAGCAAGTGCAGTGCCACTGCTTACCTCGTTTTGGAATTAAAAGGCGTAAAGTGTATTTTTTTTTAGATTAACTAGTTAAACCTAACATGCTAAACTAACCTAATGACTGGACGATGTATGTGTTTTCGAAGTTCAGTACAACACATCGAAGCAATGTCCTTGTCGGAGTTCAGTTCGCAACCGCAAAAATAATCCGGCATCACTAAGGCCCTCGACTTATAAAGAACTGTAGGGTGGTGGTTTATTTAATTCACCTGTGCTTCTCTGACATATGGGCAGTAGAAAGAGATGGCAATCTAAGGATACGTGGACTAAGGGCACTCACTGATCGTGTGAGATATTTGGGATTCCGTATTTTTACTTTGATATCGCCACGAAGCCTCCGCCCTACATTTTCCAAAAACAAGAAAAGAAATAAAGGTTCTAAGTACCAACGACTTATTTTCATGCATAAATTAATGTTAAATTATGCCCGATCTTACGGTAGATGAATATATAATAAGTTGGGTGTTCATGAATTAAAATATGCCATATTAAAATAATGGATGATAAGGAAAAACTTATGATTGCCATTATTTATATTCCTATCTCTTTTTAAGTATCTTTTGTACTAGCTACTCGTCGCGGGTTTACCTGTGCCGTTATTATCGTATCTTTGAGAGAATGTTCCTAATATCTATACTAATATTATAAAAAGGAATATATTGAATATGTATGAAATATTTTATATCCTACTTAATGACTTACGTTTTTTTTTCGTATATTCGTATATTTTTTTTTATTACTTATTTATTTCCTATCCGCCACAGGCTTGGTCAATATGCTTAAAAATACAAAAAAAAAATATATCCGCACAAGGTTTATCAACGCGAGATATAACAAATTATAAAAGTAGGTAGGTCGGTAGGTACTAGGTGACATTAAAGATATTTGATTGTTTGTTTTTTTAATCAAATAAGCTCCGAAACTACTGGGCTGATTAAAAAAAAATCCTTTACCGTTGGAAAGCTACATTATCACTGGACATAGGATATTTTTTATTTTTAAATTCCCTCGGGATCAAAAATATACGTGAGTAACATCACGCGGTATTACGTAATACAAAATAAAGTCGCCAGCCAGTATTTTAATAATTTTCGCGGTATGTTTTGTTTCTATTAATAGAAGATGTACAGCGTGTAGCAGAAAATACAAGATCAAATACATTTTGCATATAACTCCATTTATAATCAAACCTTTTTAGGGTTTAAAAAAGCACTTTTAACCCTTCTGCAACTAACCGTTGGGATGAAAAACATTGTACCTAAATTGAAAATGGAACGGTTCGCGAATATTATTTCTCATTAACAGTTCACCCTGTCGGCCCCAATCAAACGTTATTATATTTATTCTACTCTTGAGAAATATTTAGTCAGACCCTATGAATCGGTCAGGTGTTATTTAACAATCTGCATTAACAAAGATACTCAAACTTTCAACGGTCCCATGTCGCGTGGAGTTCAAAGCAAATTGGTTGGAATGGAATGGATTTAAATTCGGAAAAGTTGTTCCAAAGTTAAATTAGCCTTCAACCATTCTGGAGTGGCGGTTATTTTTGCATCACACACGTGATATCGGAACCCATGTTGCGAATTGGATCGAAGTTTTTTTCTTCTTTTTTTTTTTGTGTACGGAAACAATTTGTGCCCTCTCGCCTGTGGCTTTTTCTCGTTTGTGTTGGATTTATGTGAGATTATTAAGTTTGCCGCATAGTTGCACGCGTATTGAATTTCCTGGTCATTTTTCTCGGCGGTATTCCATATTTTCATTCGAACAATTATTTGAATGTGTCCTTTTTTTGGGTCGCGAATGTGAATTAAAGCTGAGTGAGAATATTATTGGCTGTATTTATTTCATAACAATAACGTAAAAAAGGCTAAGAACAATATTACTTGTGGACCGAAATGTACGTGTCCCGGGATTTTATTTTTACATTAACGTTTGGGTCGCAAGTCCCAAACACTAGTGCACAGTTTCCTCCTTTTACCACGCTATGGACCCGGCACCCGCACGGGGAATCCATGGAATGTTAAGAAATTGGTCTCTCTATAGATGTATGGGTGTGAGAGAGTGGAGACCGCGTCTCGGCAAACGGAGTGTAGGACCCCCTCAAGTTAGGTGGACTGATGATATGCGCAAGATGGCTGCCAGAAGCTGGAAGTCGAAAACAAATCACAGTGACTTTCAATTGGAGAGATCTATGACGGGTCCGTTGGTGTAGTGCATCAGCATGTCTGCCTCTATTCCGTTCGGTCGTAGGTTCAATTCCCACCGCCAGGTACTTAGGTGATGAGCTTTTAAGTACTTGTTGGATGTGTCTGAATGTTTTATTTATACAGGGTGGCTCATTCAAATCGGTAAGTATGGGAAAGTTTGAAACTATAACGCATATGACGATTTATTCTTAGGAACCATGTCATCGATTTTGATTAAAAGAAAATGCATTCATACATTTAAAAAATAACCTGTACCCAGCACGGGAATTGAAACCGGTTGTTTTGAGAAAAAAACTGACACTATTTCTATTTAGAGATCGATTCCATAGGTCTTAAGGAGTAAATGTTTCTATGAAACATAATGTCTAAAATTAATACAATGTATTGTTTTCACATACTTTCATTTATTTTAATAGGTGTTGGAAGTAGCCACTGTTTTATTTAATACAATATAAAGAACTTTTTTTTTGAAGAAAAGTATGCAATTGTTCTTGTTATTAAAATTGATGACATAGTTCCTAAGAACTTCTTATGTCTTATAGTTTCATACTTTCCCATACTGACCGATTTGAAAGAGCCACCCTGTATAAGTATGTATTTAAATGGAAAAAAATGTTGTCTGAATTCCATAAAAATATTTATTTATACT
The DNA here is from genome assembly GCA_012932125.1 of Conopomorpha cramerella. Classification (NCBI taxonomy): domain Eukaryota; kingdom Metazoa; phylum Arthropoda; class Insecta; order Lepidoptera; family Gracillariidae; genus Conopomorpha; species Conopomorpha cramerella. Next base: position 4,991 of record SJJU01072665.1, on the reverse strand, counting down.
GTTGTAAAATATTTATTTATATGTCAAAGCAGTGGACAAAATGTGGGCCGATGATTTTTTTTTTTTTTTATACCACAAGGGTGGCAAACAAGCATGCGGCCCGCTTGATGGTAGGTAGTTACCGCAGCCTATGGACGTTTACAATACCGGGGCATCGTTCACGCGTTGCCGACCCTGTAAAAACCATGATGATGATGGCAATGAATAATATGATAGATGTAATTAGATGTTGGAAAGCACGGTGGGTAGACAAGATGGACAGACGATCTGGTTTACACGCCAGCTCACAGTGGCGGAGTAAGTTAAGGGCAGATCGTCGTGTCATGCCTTGGGGGAGGCCTAAGTCAGTAGTGGGTAAGTTTTCATTTGACACGTTGCCACATAAATACAAAATTTAGTTTACTTTTGTACATCGCCCGTGGCAACCAGTGAATTAAGCACAACCCTTCTGTTTTAAACGTAGCTTCATACAAAGCGAATCTTTTTTTGCGAATAAGAATTGTTCAGGTTAGCTATCTGTTGGAGTCGTGTAGCGTAAATAATGCAATCTGTGCCAAATTTCGAAACCGTTTGACATTATTTTATGGCCGTACTTGAAAACGTCGTATTGTTTCTGAGGGTTTCTTTGAGGATATTTAAGGCCCGTTTCCTTCAGTTAAGACAAATATGTTTGCTAATTCAGTATCTAACCTTACCATTGTTATTAGTGTCCTTATATGTAATATCTTAGTATACAATAAAGTGTTCATTCATTCATTCATTCTAACCATTTTTATTGTTCTGACTTTATCCGCTGGTTCAAAGCCTACACTTAGACCTTTTGACCAAATTGTTTTAAACTTTGTGCACAAAATACCCTTGTTGATGATTGATTAATAGGTAAAACAATACTAAAAAAAACAAGTATTCTTTGCGTTAAAGATGAACAAATTATCGACACACACAATATTCAAAACATGGAATTTACAATATTACTAGAACTTTTCGAAAGAAAATACCTTAAGCCATCTTCTTTTTCAGTAATATCCGTGGCCTAGGTACGTTTCAATCCGTTTATCTCGACGCAAAGACGAGTCCTTCTCATAATTTATCAAAATTATCCTGCGGCGAGAACAAAGCGGGGGTTCCCGACGTGAAATTGTATTAGCGAATTTTGTTTTAATAGCTAGGGTAGGTAAGCAAGGCTTGGATTTTCCGTAGGTAGAGCATTAATTTGCTTGTGCTTAAAAAGTTTTGTTTGAGTATTTTATGATGAAAGGTAGGTAAAGCCCATTCGTTAAGAAGGAAGAAAGTCATATGTAACTAGTGAACGCCCCGCGATTTCATTCGCGTAGTTACATTATTAATTTCTATTGAGAAATACTAGCACCAAGTTTTAGAACACCAAAATTAACATTTTTCTCATATAATGTCATACATACACTTCACGCCTGTTTCATATAGGGGTAGGCAGTTGGCGAAGCTAGGGGACAAGCCGGTAGTACAATACAAACCTATGCCGAGCACATTAACAAATATTTTCAAAGAAATTAAGTAGCGTAAGGACTTATTATAGCTCAAATAAGTAAGACAAATAAAAAATCTAAATTAGCATTGGTTGAGTGCCTATTTTTCACTACCGGCTTACCTCCTAGCTTCGCCACTAGGCAGAGACAACAGATCTCCATTGTCACGGTCCTGACATACCCCTTTCACTTCATCTGTATTCATACATCTTTTACTCTACTGATTCATTTGTCACTGACTAATCAATGCCTAGCCCAAACCCTTAACCCAACTAAGTTGAAATTTTGCACATTTTTATGATGTTTACGTGAAATAGGAAAATATTTTTCAATATTCGTCCCCTAGGAGGTGAAAAAAGGGTTAGACGATTATATGAGAAAATCATTAATTTTTTAAGTATGGTTCTAAAACTGTGTGGTTATATTTCTGTATAGAAATAATTACTGATACTGCGCGAATGGCGCGAAAGAAATCGCGTTGCGTCCAATATTATTTGTCAGGTATATCGGCGCGAATAGAATATAAAAAAGCTCAATTTAAGTTTGTGTTAAAATTTTGAATTATAAGTCACCATTATAAATAGATATAAAAATTATTTATCGTAAATGTTTCCTTCTAATTTAGTAGTTAACGAGCAACATTACGACACGACTACGATAATAAAAATAAATATTTATCAAAAACAGAAAAGCAACACTACACAACCGAAAAAAAATATTGGCACTACAACGAAAAAAAAACATGATATAAAAATAATAAACAAAAATCTAGTTACTAAAAGGAAACCACCGTTGAAACAAATAAACATTTTGCCTGCAGTGAAATAACAGATGGTTTAGTATTTTGTTGGGACTTTTACCCAAAAGCATTGGTTATAAAAAATCAATCTAAATTGAAACAGAGCATCGCCTATTGCTGTTTGTCTCTATGTATGCTTAGGTATTTAAAACTACGCACTGGAATTTTTTATTGGCGATCTTCTGTAGTGGATAGAGTGATTTTAGAGGAAGGTTTATATTAATGTACAATGTATGCACATCATAGCAGGGAAAAACTGTTAATAATGTTTATTAGAAAAACAATGTTTACTTTATTTTAAAGGAGGCTATAATCACAGAATACAAACTTGTTTTTAGTATATGAGATAATTATGATGAGGAGCGTCTGTGGTCCAGTTGGTCGGATCCTTGACTTGTAACCGAGAGGTCGCGGGTTCGAGTCCGGCTACTGGACGTGTACCAATGGGACTCTTTTTCAGAGGCTATGTACGCAACGCAACGCTCGTACGGTGAAGGACAACATCGTGATGAAACCCGCACACCCGAAGGTGTGTGAACCCTATAACGGCGATGGGCTCACCCCCTGTCACGTTGGGTTAAATACGCTTGGTGAACCGTGGGCATTTGCTTATTAAGCAAGTGCTCTGCCTACCCCGCTTTTTGGGATTAAAAGCGTGAAAAGTGTATTATATTTGTATTATTTACAATTTTCAATCTGCCTCTTGTGAACGCGATTTCAAAAAAGGTGAGTCATTATACAGGAGTATAAAATGGACCCCGAGCAATGGTCTTAGAAACGTTTTTGGGCTCGTGTCAATATGAACAACTTTTACTATGGCGACAATGCGGGGAAATGACCACACAGTACAGAGTGTAAAAGGACCCCGAGCAATGGTCTTAGAAACGTTGTTGG
>SJJU01072664.1:36080-48390 GCA_012932125.1 Conopomorpha cramerella | reverse complement strand
TGCGTACTTGCTTTAGCAAGTGCCTCTGCCTACCCCTCTTTGGGATTAAAGGCGTGAAGTGTATTTTTTATTTTTTTATAAAATCAAATTAGTCGATTTTCAAATGGCAATATTTCACCAAGTTTATTCCACAGAAGCGTGATAGCTGGTGCGCCACGGGGTTCACACAACTAAAAGTAAGTCTTACTGAATAAATACACACATCGGAATGAAAGTACAAAGAAAATCAATACTATCAAGGATTGTGACATCCTTGTACTACAAAGGTATCGTGTTATATTATTATGTACCTTTGTAACGTACCACAAATTATGGACAAAGGAAGTAAGTGTCTGTTTAGATTCTTGTTTGATGTAGCAGCTTAATTTTGTGTTTTCCTTGTGCAAGAGTAATGTAATAAAGTGGCTATTTATGGAAATATTTTCTTCATTAATCATCGTTTTTCATGACGTATCGTGGGTATTTGGTTGGCAAGTGCATACCCCGCTTAGGGATAAACAGGCGAGAAATATGTTTTATTACGATTACGTTCAGGGTCTTTTCGTGATAAGGTAACAACAAAAAATTCAATACTTAATTAAAAGTAATAAAAAATACACTTCACGTCTTTTAATCACAAAGCAGGGTAGGCTGGGGCACTTGGTGAGCAAATGCCCACGGTTCACCAAGCGTATTTAAACCATTGCTTACTTACTATATATTCTTTATATTCGAAATTCTAGCTACGCATCGCCATATTGACCTCCGTACATCACGTTAATTTGAGTTTTGATGGGAAATTTTAAATATAGCATAAAGGTATGTCCTAATTCATGTTATAATCTATCTCAGCACCAATTTCATCAAAATCCATTAATATTTTTTTTGCTTGTAAGAGTAATCCATACACATTTTCGCATTTAAAACATATTAATAGAATTACCGTGACCAAGGCTACCATTCTAGATTCACTTTGCAGTATAAACGCAAATAACATTAAGGGAAATATTGCTAACACTTCCAGGAATGATTTCCCCTACCTTAAAGACCTGACTTTTATGACATCTATCGAAGAACCCAACGACCATTATTGGGTTATCATTTCATTTATTACTCTCACGGATCGCGGCACACTCAGTATTATTACTTGAGTATCTAAATGTCATTAACTGAATTGATATTCTTCTTTATCGTATACTTTAGCGGATATCGAACTGTACCCTGTTGTACAGGAGGAGTATTTGCACGAGAGTCTTTTTACTGACGGTACAGCGGTATGAATCCGGATGCGATGTGGCCGTAGTGTGCCGTTTCTAGCAGTGTAGGATGCCGGTCGCCTTGATAGCATGTGGAGACACAAATTTGTCGGGTCGGACGCCGCGAACCGAATGCCTTAGCGGCATTCAGTCGGGGCTGTGCGTGCGCGTGACTATAGAATTATCAAAATCCGTCCAGTGGTTTTTGAGCTTATTCGTTACAAACATATATCTATAAATACATTATTTTCCTCTTTTTAATATTATTAGCTTCGATTGTGTCGTTCACTTTGACGGACACGGCTCAGCTCGTGTGGGCGGGTGCTATATTGAGACGTCAATCAATGTTATATAATAATACGTTTAGATATAGGTACTATTACTATGACGTTGTATACAGTTTTTACGGTTATTTATTGTTATAATCGTATTAGTGACGTTACGTTGAAATAGAGGCTTTTCTGTCAATTCAATAGCTAGCGTTCCGTTTATTTAAGCGACTATTAAAAATTAGTTTTTCTCAATTCTGTTATGCTCAATGTTATGTGTTTTTTTATGTTTGTTAACGGATAACTTCGTCGTTAATGAACCTATTTTTATGATTTTATTTTGTTAGGAAAAAGATATTTCAAAGTTGGTCCCATGATAAGGAAGTCACGGTTCGTATAAATCGTAGGAGCAGACAACTGGTTAATTTTTCTTTACAACTACATTGTGATCTCCGTAATATTTCAGAAGTTTTCATAATATTTCGATCAGGATCCGTGAAAACTCTGACCGCAATCAAATATCGTTTTTCGCAATACATCCGATCGGATCCGATCAAAATCCGTGATAGCAGATGGTATCGCCATACGCCATTTTACGTACATGTGAGTACAGCAGAGCGTTAAATAATACGTACCTACCAACTATGGCTACTGAGATTCGTCACACATTCATTCTACGCAGAGATTTACGAATGATTGAAATCGGATCTAGTGTGTAAACTACCAAGTGAACAAGTGTTCTACGGCTACTCCTTACAATATTTTTTTACAGAAGGAATGCTCATGCAATGCAATCTCGTAACCATTTATTTCTATTTTGACATCTAAGACAGATTACACACATGATCTTATATCAACATTCTTATGTCACAGTATTACCATCGTCATCGGAAATAGTTAAAAAGTGATGAAATTTTATTTGTGGAACTACACCTAGGTCCTAAAGTATTTCTTTAACCTCTAATATTTTATCTGTAATTTAATTTGAGAGAACAATTAATTTTTCACTGTTAGCTAGGTAGGTCTTATCCTACATGGATAGTTATTATAGTTTTTGTTTCAACCCGACAGAAAGACAGCAGGAATGTGTGTGTGTGAGTGAGCTCTGTAATTAATTATGAGTGTGAGAAACAATAATATATGGTTGAAATTTTTTTAGAATCCTAGTAAATACAAATCGCTTGTTTCTGCCTACCCATGCTTAGTATACAAAAGTAGTTTTGTCTCGAACTGTGCTATCTTTTTCTATTGGCCGTGTCAGAGTGCCCATATCGATAGAGATGCTCGAGGTAACAGCCGCTGTTTTTTCCTGGTTGAGTCGAAGTGTGAAAATGGATTTCGCTTCGGCACTAGTCTACCTTTCCATACTACGCTTACTGGAAAGAGAGGCGAGTGGACGAAGGCCTCTCCCAATCATTTCCATGATCGTTTGGGGGGAAATGCCAATAGCCGCCGTGCTTAGCAGGAGGGTCGTGGTGGGAGGGGCTTGGTGATCGCAGTAGTGTTGTGGTTTACCTCACAGAGAGCCCCGCTGCCCGTCCTCTGGGGAATTCCCTCGGTCGCCTCTTACGACCCCCAAGACGGGAACAGTTGGACTGGGGTGGTGAAACGTGTTTTCAACGCCTTGATATTAATGTATGTATTTATATATGTAGGTATTTGTTTAAGATAAATAATAGAATCCCGATCTACAGCTAGAATTCTACCTAAAACGAGGGCCTTCAGGGATAGCGGCCAGTACCTAAATTTAACGAACTTATATATATAACCGATCGATACTTACTAGGTACAAATTACGATATTCCATGAAAACTGACCGGTTTATAATAATGGTTTGACGCGCTACCGCGCACCACTAGAAATGATGAAACATTAATATTTCATCGTTAACTATGAAAAAGCTTTGAATGAGTCTACTTTGTTTCTGTACAGAAATTAATCAATGTCGATATTCGTATCGACGTTTAATTTTAAACGGGAGAGCGCTGCGGGTCACCGTGTCTCTGTAGTATACCAGCTGTACCCCACGATGTATTCCGTTCTCGTAGGAATTTCGGAATTAAATGTAATACTTTTGTTATTTCGATGTGTAAGCTATATTATTGTAAATTTTCATTGAAATTATGATGTGTATATGTTTTTTTAATAAACTTCAATAATGGGTATGTGTACAAAGTTTCATGATGATCTATTTTGTTGTAGAAAACGTAACAAACAAACTTACATTCACATTTACAATATTAATAGAGTATTTTTCTGAAGCAGATGGCGACATGAAAGATATCAAATTTAACGAGAGATTAGCATCTCTCGTTCGGTGAATTAATGTTCAGCCGCGACATTTATTATGCTTAACCGTTATGACCGCTTCTTAAATTTGTTTAAGTAGGTATTTTATGAAGTTGCCGTTTTAATACAAACACAAAGTTTTGATACAAAAAACAGAATGATATTTTACTGATGAGCGATAAAGTTTAAATAAAAAAATACCCTTAATTTACTCTCGCAAATATAGGTACCTTTTCTTCCCAAATCAGCCCGCAATTTATGTGAACCAAACGGTTTGCGTCAACCTTCATAGTGTGAATCGCCAGGATGTGGAATGACTTGCCGGAAACTGCGTTTCCTGGGCAGAAAAGGTACTAATTTGGGATACTAATTTAGTGTCAGGTGACCGTATGTAAACATTTGTCCTGGTGTATTTAATTAATATAAGTATACGAACACAGTTCACGAACCTATAATTTAGTTTTTATCGATCGACGACTTCAAGGCTAAAGTTTTCATTTGGGACATACACTGAATAATTAAATGTCCTTTTTTACGCAGCTATCAGCATCTATTTATTTTATTTATGGGGGGTGAGGTGGGCGCGTATCGGGACCCCACAACTCCGTGAAATAAGAAATGCATGCGTTTCTAAACACCTCGTTTTGATTAGTCGCTGCAATTCCACGCCATTTTGTCATTTTCTAAAAAAATCATAATAATGTCAAAAGTGGTAAAGTTAAATAACGTTTTAACTTCAGTGCCTATTATTTCGAAACGTATTTGATATCTAGAACTGGTTTATAGGTTCTAGTTTATTGCACTGTTTCATATATTTTGTATTTTATAGACGAAATCTAATTACGAATAGGTAACATGTCGTTGCGGTGTGTTTAATAATACTTCTGAATGAATCCAGAAATACCCTTAAAAAAAGTCACACTTAGTTTCACGCCGCTTACGGACTTACGACTTTTTATTACGTCTTAACCCGGTATAAACTGTTAATATAATGTCAGTGCACTTTCCTTTAAAAATATATTTATTATTATTATCATTCCGACTAAGTTCCATCAAAATCAAAAGTGGTAGTTTTTGCTTGATAGAGTAAGAACCTTTTATTTGCACTTATAACATAGCATTAACTCTGATAATTATTGGAAACAATATATTATCTTTGTAATTAATATGGCACATAGAGGTAAAGTGCACTCACTATTGTTAAAAGCTAGCAACTCTATTACCCAAGAGGCCTTCCCCCTTCCTCCTGTCACAAGTTAATAGAAAATGTAGCGTAATCAATACATAATAAAGTCCATTATACTATTCACTATAATAAGTCCATTTTCCAATTAAAACTGTGGATATATAAAACAAAAACAAAATATAAAAACTCATTCATTGAAATAAAAGAGACGTATTTCATTTTCGATTATGATTGAAAGTTTAATATATTCCGTTCAGTGCAACGATACGAGTACGCAAATTGCTGCAATATTTCCATTGTTATATGTGCGCTGATGGTTTCCCAACCAATATTAAAAATGCGAAAGTCACTATCCCTACAAAGAATGTAATTTTAAGGAAATGAGAACCCACTTCGGCCTGTACTAGCCCATTTTTTTTAAGTTCCTCTCGATTTGTCTGGTTAACAATCATCAAATATATCTGATTTTCTTATCACGGAACCACCTTGGAAATATCATATTTCTCACAAAAAAAAAACGGTTTTGTATTTTATTTCATACTCGTGCAAAGCCGGGTTGGACTGCTAGTTTGATAATAATGTGAAACGTCAGTTTGTTACTTCTTCAGGGAAATACAAGTAAATTCTAGTTCTGTTTGTAAATAGAATTCAATAACGAATAACGCAAACAATAGACTACGGGCTACTCGCACGGCAAACCCTCACCGGGATAGGGTCGCCCCCTGTCACGCTACGTCATCAATCACTCAGCAGGTAAAATGTGGATAACTGGCTTCATTGTGCCACTTACCCACAAACATTTTCCTTCTTTTATGGAAATGTTCATGAAACATTACTCAAGAGGGAAGAACGGAAAATTTAATATTTTGGCTTACGAAGTAATTTTACTTCAGTGGAACTATATCATCATACATAATTTTATTACTGGTTGACGGGGGTGATTTGCCTCTTGGGGGTGAACGAAATCAATCTGTTTTCTCGTGGTTCTTGTTTCGGTGGTCCTTGGTTCTACTAAGTTGTGTTTCACGCTATCACATAGAACAGAATTTAGTATAACAAATTCTACGCTACGGAAATAATATCCCCGCAGCTTACGGTACTAAGAACGCTTGAAGTCCTTAGTATTTGTTTTAAATTGTACCTATGCGGATATCGTACAGCCAAAATTCGTAAAAAAACTTCTGTTTTCTGTTTTATAATAAAGTCCGACACAGGGGAGTAGACGTTTAATAAATTACCTGATTGAATAGCGTACTACAGCTATACTATTCTGTAGTACCGCTTGAGCATAATTTTCTCTTTTGCACAGTCACGCTTAGGGAGAGACAAACATTAGCTCAGGGGAGGTCTGTGCTTGAGAGGATTTTCAGAATATGGGTCTAGATCTAAGATAAAATTATTCCAATCTGTAGACAGTTTAGGTAAGTATCAACAGAAACACTATCTAGGTCGAACAAGCAGTGGTAAAAAAATACAAAATACATTACCTTTAATAAGGCACATTTATAACCATAGGAATAAGCTACATATTACATGCAGCTTATTTGTTGTAACTTATTGTCCTGAGATGCAGATTTTAGAAATAAAAGCAAATGAGATTTCAGCAACTACACTGAAATGAGAAATGTTTATGTGAAATTTTTCGCCATCGTCTTTCTGGAACCGAGACCGTGACAAAATGCATGTTTTATGAACCATAAACCACAACACTATTATGCTAGTGCTTACTGCAAATGGCTTACTGAGCTATAACCGTTAATAAACGAGACACTAAGCTCATGCCTAGGTTGCTGTTATTAACTGTAAAATATTTATAAATATATTATTAGTGGCAAGACTGAAACCTCTTTAAATAATTGGGAAACTAAGGAAATGTTTACATTGAAGAGTCAATTTCTTTATTAGAAAACTAATTTCTGGATAGTAGCGGTGCGATATGATTGGTCCTTAATATTTGTAAATTTAATACACTTGATTTTAAATTAGCGAAACAGTTTCCAAAAACGAAAACAAACCGCTGTTAAGATAGCATCTATACGTCATTCAGTAGAATCTCAACTTCGACTTTTTCTGGAACGGATCGTAACATAGACTTAAGAGAGAGAGGACTAGTTTTTGGCAAATCAGAACAAATTTTAAGGACCTTGGCATGTCCTTAAAATTTGTACTTAACTACACTGACGCCCTTCATAACTAATTTTAGCATTGTTTGCTAAAATAAAATGGGAAACGATAAAAAGGGCAACAACATTGTTAGGACTAACGCGCGCTTTGAGTTTTTGACGTGTGTTTTATTTTTTTCAGAAATGCATTACATGTGCAATGCATTATTATGGATTATTACTTTTAAATAATCGCAACAATTGGTATAACAACTTCGATAAATAGAACCGAATTGTAGTGCGCGCTAAGCCTTAAACTAAACAATGCTGACATTTATTTATGTAGGACTGTAGATACATAACATACGTCGTTTTAGTGTCTATGACGCGTATAACCAGACAGTGGCAAGAACTCACTCGTACATAAGAGGTGAACGGACGGCACCCACCCCTCGCCATACAATGTTTGTGTGTGTACGTGTATATGTATGAAAAGACGCACTCGTCTGTTATTAACTGACATGAAGATTAGTACAGTCGCACACTGGCCTGTGATAGAGGCTTTACTCTATCAGATCTACCGGCTTATGAGAAAGTGTACTAGAAAGGTACACGTTAGGCTTTGTTCTCGTTGTAAATGTGCAGTGTATGAAAGTGTAACAAAAATAAAAAGGTAATTGGCTATGTGCGCGACGGTGGCGACGCGTAGAGTTTACAACATTTGCGGAAGCTGTCAAATAATAACAATGTAAACATTGTTAGTTTTCTTTGCTTTGTAATATAAATAAAACCAAATATTAAAATAGTATTGTTGACAATATTTAAGTGAAATTTATTCAATAGTTTGTAAAATTAATCTAATAATAAAAACCGGGTTTGAAACTATTACACATACTTAATATTAGTTTCCAACCACAAACTGAGATAAAAGGCAATAACTTAGTATTAGCCGAGCATGTAAGAACGCAACACGATAAAAAGTTAACAACGCAACAACAGTCATGGCCCATTTCTTTTGCTTTGATTTTGTACTGCAATCAACACTTGACAGCTGATCATCCGCATTTGTTTCCAATTTCTGCCGTGTAGTGCGCTGCGGTCGTCATCTCTCTGCCACTACTCGCTTTGCACATAGCCTAATGAAGAATAGTATAATGAAAAAAAAATCACTCCTTTAGTAATAACAAAAGTTATATTATTGTCTGTTTGACACGTCACGTATCAAATTATAGAAAGGGACTAAACAATTTTAGCTTTATAAATTTCTTTATAAGCAGACCCTGCAATGAAGAGACTTAGACAGTGGCCGAAGTTACATCACTGCATGCCACTATCTGACAAAACAACGTACCTCTATGTCGTACGTTATCCAGCCCCTCGTTGACCCTATCTTCAACAATCACAAATTCCATCAGTACCCACCTACAAAACATGCATCAAGTTAACGGTCCTTCGGAACGACGATAAACTCATTTCCTACAATCGCCTTCACACGTCAAGTCAGCAACCCCACCCTAAATTCGCCCATAACTGCAATAAATTGCGACCGTTCGCCGTAGTTTTTTCCTCGCACAAGGAAAAAAATGTGACCGCAAACGTTCCCATAAAAGTTGGTAGAAGCATCACACTAAGTGGAAAAGGGCCGTTCTCTTTGAAGCAATTTGTTAACGGATACCATAGACAATATTGAAATTGCGATTTTTTTATTCAGTAAACAGACGACGACTCGAGCCTCTATGACTATCGGCGATGACACAAACAACCTTTTTTGTTTGACCTCTACCCATAATATTGAAGCAAAGACAAACAGCTCAATTGATATGAGAGTAAGTAACTACTTTTTTTTTGCGTACAAAGTACATAGGACCTTTAGTAAACATTTTGCTTCGATACAAATTTTAGGATAACGTACTTTCACACAGTAAGAAAATAATCATTGATCAGTTTAAGCTACTGTTACATACGTATATTGATACTATGGGAATAGTTTACATTCTATAATTGAAGTATACAAAGGTATAATTAAGTACCTACATACATTCGCAAGCAAAACTCATCAGGCAGGATGTTGGAAAAGGCTTGTTCATATATTAACTAACATAATAATAATATAAATGAGTACAAGATAAATCAATAAATAAATTTTGAATTCCTTTAAACAGGTACGTAATAAAAAATAAATCTCACTGTAAAATAAAGTTATACTTACCATTGATGTTCATGAAGAAAATTTTCCGAACCGCTTAAACTTTTTAGTTACCGGCTAAAGAGCTGCTTTAAACAAAATAACAATTTTCGAAGTTTCAGAAACTCGTTTCTCAAACAGTAGGTAGGTACATTCAGACGCACATCAATCTTACTTAGTTAGGTTAGATATTTAACATCTACATAATATAGAAATAGCTTTTCCCACAAGTTCTTAAGCGTGGGCCGGATTAATACGAATACTTAAGTAAACAAATACCATTATCATAAAACAGTTTTCAGTGGGAGCCAATACTCCCCCTCACTGTTTTACACGTTTAGCGGTCGAATTCCGGGAAACTTTAATGTACCTACATACCTGGGATCTGGTCTGCATGTCAGATCAGTCCTAGAGGACAGGTCGTGAATGTGACGTCATCTAGTAAAAACCTTTGTACTACTGGGGTACCATAGGACTAAGCAAGTAAGAACGTCTGTAGCTTGGTGGTCAAATACTAGGACCTGCAATGCGGTAGGTTGTTGTTTTGAAACCGGTTGTGGGCTAAGCGTGAATCCATGGGTTTTTTTCAGAACCTATATACGCTACGAAACGTTCATACGGTGAAGAAAAACATTGTGATTATGAAACCTGCAAAACACAAGTTGTGTAAAGCCCATAACGGCGATAGATTCTCCCCCTATCAATTTGGGCTAAATACGCTTATTGAAACGGCATTTGCTAAGCAAGTGCCTCTGCACATCCCTGCTGTGAATTGAAAAAAAAAAGGGAAAAACTCTTTCACAATGTGTTTCGCCTGTAGGTATTTTCGATGAAGTCAATGACGGAAAAAATGAATCCATCTTTTGTTTTGTCCACAGAGAGCTTCCGTGCATGGTGTTCAAGCAACTTCTTCTGCCTACAGCATTGAAGTGTTTTTTTTGGATAGTATTTAAACGTGCATCAAAAAAGTCTAACCTAACCTAACCAAATACTGACTTAGCCACAAAATTACTGATTTGGTCAGCTAATAAATACTTTTTCTGCTCAATTAGTAATTTTGTTGCTCAACTTAGTATTTTTAGGCGCTCAACTTATTATATTCCTTTTTTTTATACCTGCTAAACTATGCCGCCAGCAGCAAGTTACAAATTCACACAGAGTCGACATTCATTCGACGTGTAGCACACGACTGTACCGACAGGCGGCCGTAAGAAAAGCGGTGCGGGGAACTTTGTTCAACCGTGTAGGTAGCGATGTTGCCACATAAATGTACCTATAGGTAGGCCTTGCATTCGCTTTGAACGTCGAGCCAGAACCCACGTCGCCCGCAGCTGCACCCCTCGGGGATACGCCCGGGCTGTTCAACAAGATGCTGTATTGCGATGGTTTTTGATATAAAGGGAACGGTCGAAATGGTGTAGTAGTCAGAATATCTAGGGCAACGATCGCTGGTCAAATTATGATCATGATGACCCTGTACCGTGTGTAAATAATATATTTTACAGAAACTAATTTATTCAAAATGTGGTGATAAGTCTAATAAGATAAGATACAGGCATGGGGAATTAGGTAGGAGACCAATCCAGAAGATTAGATTTGATTTAAATAAATTTGATATTTTTAGAGCTAAAAATCTATAAAAAACCACAAGAGCTCGCCCTAGGCAGGGAGGCCTATACTCGGGCTGCGATTACCGAGAATTTATCTAGGAAGAATTTTCCAGGGTGGATATACCGGAATAAGTCACATTAGGTAAATCAAATAAGTTTATTTCATCGTCATAAGTGCTTGATGAAAGTAATGTAATGATTTGAAAAAAAAAATTAAACGTCCTCGGTCCGAATTAATTTATCCGGTCCGGTGTAGACTTGATTGATGATTGTAAAATTTTTGTATTTTTATTTGTCAGTGAAAGCCCTAGTTTAAGTCCTATCTTAGTGACGGTGCTATGTAATTCAATAGCACGTTTACCAGTTTTCGCCTGCATGTTTACAAATATCTACCACTAAAACTGAGTTGCTGACGCGTTTCAACTAAAAAGAGATGAACATTACGGTGTTCCTGCTCCCCTCACTAAGTCGTCATATACAATTATCAAATTAACATTTAAATTTTTCTATTTTCTGTTTTTCTTGTTGTTTTCTTTTCTATCAGACTTGAATAACTAATAGAATATCATTGAAAGAACCGGAAAAAACCGGAACTTACATGGAACCAAATAGGAAGTACCAAACAAATAAAAAAAGATTTTCAAATAAAAAAAAAAAAAGGTTTTCAAATAAAAAAAGATTTTCAAATAAAAAAAGATTTTCAAATTTGGTTCACCCAGTCGAAAGTTATAACATAACAAACATAAAAAGATATCATCATTCTGTCCAGACATGAAAATGGTGTTTTCCTCTTTAACCTTGTTCTGTGAAAATAAAACTGTAAACACGAGAAGAAAAAGTAATTTTAATTGAATAGAATTAAATACCTACTCCAGAAATTGTAGTAAAAGGTATTTTATAACGATTCGAGCGAGGTCGATGGAATTTGAAACTTTGGCAATTATTTTAGGCGAAAATCCTATTATCCTATTATCAAATGTCACCGTAACACAAAACTAATACCGTAATCTCTATTATCCACTCAGTTGGAACAAAGTTTCGCGAAAGATAGAGACCGTAGATAGATTCTACTCTCTCTACTGATAACAAAAGTCATATTATGTTCGTGTAAAACTCAGTGTTTTGTCCTTTTCTATAATTCGACATTCTAATTTATTTCTTAATATTAAAAACAATACACTTCACGCTTTTTAATCCCAAAGCAGGCATGGTGTGCGGGTGTCATCACGATATTGTCCTTCGCGGTGCGAGCGTTACGTTGTCTACATAGACTCTGAAAAAGAGTCCCATTGGTACATGACCAGTAGCCAGAATACGCCTACTACAAGTCGCGGGTGAATAAGTACCTAATGAACAAGTGTGCACCATCGTAGACCACATCGCTGCTTAACATCAGGCAGGATGGTGGTCAAACGCTTGTTCATAGTTATAAAA
>SJJU01072664.1:0-36060 GCA_012932125.1 Conopomorpha cramerella | reverse complement strand
GGTGATAAGTAATTGATACAGGCATGGGGAATTAGGTAGGAGACCAATCCAGAAGATTAGATTTGATTTAAATAAATTGGATTTTTTTAGAGCTAAAAATCTATAAAAAAAAAACCACAAGAGCTCGCCCTAGGCAGGGAGGCCTATACTCGGGCTGCGATTTCCGAGAATCTATCTAGGAAGAATTTTCCAGGGTGAATATACCGGAATAAGACACATTAGGTAAATCAAATAAGTTTATTACATCGTCATAAGTACTTGATGAAAGTAATGTAATGATTTGAAAAAAAAAGTAAACGTCCTCGGTTCGAATTAGTTTATCCGATCCGATGTCGACTTGATTGATGATTGTAAGATTTTTGTATTTTTATTTGTCAGTGAAAGCCCTAGTTTAAGCCGCATCTTAGTGACGGTGCTGTGTAATTCAATAGCATGCTTACCAGTTCTCGCCTGCATGTTTACCACTAAAACTGAGTTGCTGACGCGTTTCAACTAAAAAGAGGTGAACATTACGGTGTTCCTGCTCCCCTGACTAAGTTGTCATACACAATTATCAAATTAACATTTTCATTTTTCTACTTTCTGTTTTTCTTGTTGTTTTCTTTTCTATCAGACTCGAATAACTAATATAATACCATTGAAAGAACCGACTTTAACCACTTTTGAGGTTTTCTCATGGACTTATCCCAGTCGAAAGTTATAACGTAACAAACATAAAAAGATATCATCGTTCTATCCAGACATGAAAACGGTGTTTTCCTTAAAAAGAAAAATAATTGAATAGAATTAAATACCTACTCCAGAGTAGGTAGTAAAAGGTATTTTATAACGATTCGAGCGAGGTCGATGGAATTTGAAACTTTGGCAATTATTTTAGGCGAAAATCCTATTATCCTATTATCAAATGTCACCGTAACACAAAACTAATACCGTAATCTCTATTATCCACTCAGTTGGAACAAAGTTTCGCGAAAGATAGAGACCGTAGATAGATACTCTACTCTCTCTACTATTAACAAAAGTCATATTATGTTCGTGTAACACTCAGTGTTTTATCCTTTTCTATAATTTGACATTCTAATTTATTTCTTAGTATTAAAAAAATACACATCAACGCTTTTTAATCCCAAAGCAGGCATGGTGTGCGGGTGTCATCACGATATTGTCCTTCGCCGTGCGAGCGTTACGTTGCGTACATAGGCTCTGAAAAAGAGTCCCATTGGTACATGACCCAGAATACGCCTACTACAAGTCGCGGGTGAATAGGTACCTAATGAACAAGTGTTCTCCATCGTAGACCACATCGCTGCTTAACATCAGGCATGATGGTGGTCAAACGCTTGTTCATAGTTATAAAAAAAAAATACTACAGCCAGGTCTCGAACCCGCAACCTCTCGATACAGACTATCTTATAATAAAGTAATTAAAGTGAAAATAATAACGATATCCAAATGTCATCATCATCATCAGCCCATACTTGTCCACTGCTGGACATGGGCCTCTCACTGTGATCACTTCAGCTTGCTAAAACGATGAGCTATGTCGATGACTTTGGTTCTTTGTCGGAGTCTATCCAAATGTGACGAGCACTTTTGGTAGAACCTTAAAATTCATAATTATGTAGGTAAGTCATTAGACAAGAAGATTTTTTTTCCCAATTAATTCAATTTCTTAATAGTCTAGTGCCGACAGGGGTTGTTAGTAATTCATCAATTTCATCTTTTTGTTTTCCTTGCTTAGTTGTTTGTAAAATTGCCGTGTTTTCATCTCCATTTTTTTATTTGTTTATCCTGGCACACCCACCGGTCATTCCCATTACTGCTGGTTGACTGGTAGAAAATACTTTAGCATTAAGTCCGCCACGTGTACTTTTTTGTGCATTTAAGCATTTAAGTGTTTTTAATAAAATAAATAAATAAGATCATAAAACCTTTACCCTACTGACATTTTAGTTACACAAGAAATATAAATAAAAAGTCATAGATCACTTTTGTGATCGACTGTACCTTCGCTTCGAACCAATAGTCGCATGTTCGGAATAAAGGAAACATGAGGTCGACTGTCAATATGAAGGTATATAAGAGAGTTTCCGACGTGCAATTTTGCTGCTAGAACTGAAGGAAAACGTATTGAAGTTACACAGAAAAAATACAGCATGGAAAAAACGTACGGGATTTTCAGGGCCCTAGTTTCTTTTAGTTATGAAAGATGGCGCTAGCTGTATTAAGGCGGATTAATGTCAATGTATGATTGGTTATATGGCTCAAGATCGCATGGCGTGGAAGGATGAGAGGCCTTTGCCCTGCAGTGGGAAAATAGTACACTATTGTCAACAATAATTTGAGGTAATAAAATATAACAAACAGAAGTCACCCAAATACCAGCGATAAGACATTTTTGGAGTTTGAAAATTCTTCATTGACATCTTTGAAAAATGTAGTACACAGATCTACTTTTAACTTTAATTTCGTAAATTTTAACCGACATACTTTATGTTCCAGTGA
Source organism: Conopomorpha cramerella (assembly GCA_012932125.1). Taxonomy (NCBI): domain Eukaryota; kingdom Metazoa; phylum Arthropoda; class Insecta; order Lepidoptera; family Gracillariidae; genus Conopomorpha; species Conopomorpha cramerella. Next base: position 33,555 of record SJJU01072664.1, on the reverse strand, counting down.
ATCCGGGCCATCCTCATTGCGACCGCGCGCTGCGGACGGAGCAACGGCGCCGCAGGGGCACGATCTTCCCGGGCCTAGGTCCACACCAGGACGCCATACATAGCTATGGACCGCACAATCCCCCCGTACAACTGCCGGTAGACGACTTTCTTGCCTCCAAGGTCATCAACCGACTCAAGACCGCAGCGGCGGCCAGCAACCTCGGCCCAAGGCATTCAAAGTGAGCGTGGAAGTTCTATCAGCTGTCGAGCACAAACCCCAAATACTTGAGGGTGGACTCGACTGCAATGCTCACGTCGCTACTATAATGGCACTGTAGCCTTGAGGTGACCCGTTCCGAGGCCCGTGAAACCAAAGCCTCGTTTAAGCTTTCTTGAGAGACACTTCTGGACCCAAAATCCTAATGCGGCACACCACTTGCACCATGCCGGCAGTTGCGCGGACGACAGTCTCCCTGTGGTCTCGTCCTCTAGCCGTAACCAGAGTGTCGTCGACGTAGCACATCAACTCGACACCCCGATATTGGCACCGCGCAGCAGGAAGTCGTAGCCGATGTTCAACAAAAGGGGCCCCAACACGGACCCCTTTGGAACACCGCACGTAATTTCTGCGCGGCATCAACCCTCCCGGCCGGCATACTAAATAGACCTGCCCCAGAGGTATGATTCGAGAAATAATTCAATACCGAAATTCCAAAATCGCCAAATCAGTGCAGCCTTTTTCGAGTTTTATCAAAAGTAGGCAATAATTTGTTGTGTCACAAAAATATATGTGTATTATTCCTTAGTGGTGTTTCTGAGAAGTCAAAAATAACTGTGAGCTAGTGTGCGGCTATACCTAGAACTTAGTATAATAATAATTTTATAACACCTATCCACGTGTTTAACATTAAATCTCACAGAGTGATACCTAAGTCATAAACATAATAATTTATATCAGCGCGGAAATTCTCTTCATAAGAACAAAATTCAGAGTTTAGTTTATAAGAAACTTCTGTCTTTCAAAACATGTTTAAACGATATCTCGTAGTTCGCTAATAAAATCCTGGAATAATAAAATTTGGCACACTGTCACATGACCCCAAACTTCAGTAGGTGTCCTATATAACCTGTTTGAAACACGCTTTAAGTATTTATGCCAGAAGGGGTAAATTATACAATCTCGATATTAATATTTTGTCTTTTTCACCCATCTTGTTGAATGCAAGAGAAATAAAGTGAGATTGGTACTGTAAAGGCGAAATTTGCTTGAAAACGTCCAAGAAAATGTCAACCCTCGTCAACCAAGATATTGCAAAAGCGTACCCAGTTGAAGGCTATACCGAAAAGTCAAAACCGCAACCTACTGAAGTACCCCTAGAGTTCTGCTAAAGAACTTTGGCGAAAATAAAATTACCTACCAATTTACCTTTTCTGGCACATGATTTGCATAGCAATGTCACATCGTAAGGGGCTTAAATTATGCTTAACTCTTTCGGGAACACTTCGCAGGCTTCAACGTAAGACCAATCAAATTTATATTTTATCAATTTGAAAGTCCATGGATGTATTAATTTAGTATCGTACAAGTATTACCGAATTCGATGAAAAATGTATTTTGAATAATAATCATGATTATCTGTGTAACCCGGTTTGAGATTAAAAGGGGTGAAGTGTTTTTTTTATTCTCCATTTGACTTTGGTAAGAGAGTGCAAATACGATGGAAATACCATTTTGATTGTACATTTTAGCGCTTATATTATCAAAGAAATAGTGGACGTGTTTTAAATAATAATGATTAGCTACCTACCAGAATCTCCGACGAAATGTTTCATTACTTTGGCACAGTTTGGTCTGAATGTTATAAAGTACAGTGGCTATTAAACTAGGAAGTTTGCAACATACAAATGAAAGTAGTCTCTATTTGCTATGAAATAAAAACAATATTACAACCCACAATGCAGAGCAAAATGAAAGTATATTTTCCGTTATTCACAACTGTGAATAACGGAAAATATACTTTTGTTCAGGAACAACTGTTCCTGAACACGGGAACCTAAAAGCGTTCTCCTCTTCAATTGTTATGTAAATAATAATATTTGGAAACGTACAATAGCTGAGGTTCAATGTAAGCAACAAGTTATACCTATGTTTTCTTATAAACCTTTTTCGAGCAATATTGTACCTACGAGAGGCAAAAGGGAAGATACACATTTACGATTACGGTAAAACGATGAAAATACAAACAGCTAAAAATGTTTGACATTTAAAAAGTTTCAAAGGTTTCCTTCGTCCACGTCTAAAAGCCCTTAGTAAGTTGACGCGTTTTTGAACAGTTGTTTCATAATTAGCAAACAACACGCTGTTTTCCCGTGTAGATATTTTTTAAATTCTTTTTTTCTATAATAAGCGCAACATTTCGTTCCTGTGCCACAACGAGTGTGCTCAAATTCTATTTAATCTAGAAGTGTCTTGGTTTGATAGATAATGATTCTTATTATGACACCACAAACATCACCTATGTAAGTTTAGATCTTTAAAACTATGCAACAGATTTTCACGCGGTTTTGGTCTTCTTTGTGATTTCTTTGAATCTTAAGAAAGGTTTATATTATGTATAATACATGCATTTAATAGCAGAGAACCCCTGTTAATAATGTATATTGGCCAAACAACGTTTGCCGGGCAACAAGTAAAAAGCAAATCAAGAAAGGGAGAGAAGTACGGAAACAACGAAAGATTTCTCATTATATATACAACATTCACGCGCCAAAAATCCTTCCTTGTTTCGCTGAAGAACCGGCCTTTTTAATTCTAGTTCTTTGTTCTTAGTTTTCTAAGACGACGGTCGCGGGTTTGGTTCCCTCCGCCGTCATAAGGCTTTAGACCTACCTAGCTTATTTGTTTTTATGTAATATATTTTGTAATCACAATAATTGGAAGGCGAAGTCTGTTACTCTTTCCAGCAAAAACTACAATACGGATTTCTATTAAAGTTAATACATAAGTATAATAAATAGGCTATATTTTTATCCCAAAATTTCCATTGGGAACGGTATAAATTATGTGTATACATGGACGCAAAACATATATATTATAAAATGACGTAAGTAGATTATTTGGCAAATGAAAGTGAAAAAGGACTTTACTTTAGAGTCGGTGTTAAAGTTTAAATTCCGCGATTGAAATTTATTTATAAAATTAAGCGGGGCGTCCACTAGTCAAAATAGGTATATCAGTCATATGACGTGTTATACCTAGCGATACCCCTAGCGTTGGGCGAAAACGAATGAATAATTAGCTCTGGATTTGTTCAACCGTTATACAAATTACCTATACTTTGTACCGTCATTTTTTTTTTCAGCTTTAGGATTACTAAAAACAGAAATGTCTTATTAACCCAGGTAATTAGGGCTACATTAGATCTACCAAAATATGTTGTTACTTTCAATACATCCCGTCGTTAGTAATGTACACTTTACGCGTTATAGTCCCAACACGGGTAGGCACTTGATTTCTATCTCCATAAATAAACAGAACAGCAAGGCAACCGAAGGTCTTACTTCCATTACCACTTGAGTTTTAAACTTCAAACTTTCGTTCTGTTGTTGTTCTGTTCAAAGCCACTTTTTTAAATATAATTGTGGATGTGAAACCCCGAATTTGTTATTATTTGAGAAACTAAATAATTTACAGTCATTTACAATAAACGTATTTACTAACTCAGGATGTTCCTTTCCAGTTACGAAAATTCCATTTTATTTAATGTCACTAGTCAACAGAAAAAGAAAGAAAAGTGAAAATTCTTCCGTCAAGGATATTATGGTGGTGACCTCGTGTATAAATTTCCTCGAAATATAAACGTTGGCACACCATTTTGTACCTATCTAAGTAATCGCGTGTTCCCCATCTCGGTTTATGACGGCTCCTATATTGTGATAGTTAATGAACGGAAACATTGCATTGTAAAGTTTTTGTTCATTTAATACCTTTATGAACCAATATTTTTGGCTTTCTGTATATTGCTACAATTTTACGTAGGTCGTTTTGTAAAACGTTTTTATGTTATCGACGATTGATCATTTATCAAGCATATTTACCTTCATCTTAAAGATGTTGTATTATCTGAAGAAAAACAAAACACCACACTTTTGCGATAGGACTGAAACAAGTTACCATCAGATTACAAGTGACCAAAGACCAAAAAAGATATGATATCTGTACACACACATCTCATCATCTCACATCATCTCGCATCGCTTTAGAAGGTAAATATTATAGTATACGTATAATAAGCTATATGTTTAGTTTTTAGTAACTAGCTGTGTGGTGACTGCGAATAGAATACATGTGTCACCACCCCAGCCCAACTTTTTCCGTCATGGAGGTCGTAAGAGACGACGGAGGGAGCTCTCCAGAGAACGAGCAGCAGCGCTCTCTGTGAGTTAAACCACAACACCACTGCGATCGCCAACCCGCCTGCCAAGCGTGGCGATTACTGGCATTTCACCCCAAATGGCGAATCTCATTGGGGGAGGCCCTCGTCCAGCAGTGGACGTTATGTGGCTGATGATGATGATTATGTTTAGTTTGATTTTAGACTTGGCGCAGTCTGTGTTTCCTGCGCTGTATAATCTGCAGGTCTTGAAGTAACAGGTAAAAAGGTACCTAATGAACAAGTGTGCTCTGTCGCTGCTTAATATCAGGCAGGATGGTGGTCAAACGTTTGTTCAATGTGTTTAAAAAAAAATCAATTTCTACGAATGCTGTGATTAGTACTGCTCCAATCACCACGTACTTTACATTACTATACATTACTTAAAAGTTTATACTGCGTATTAACGAAGGAAAATGATCTGAATCGTTGATTAATTTAGCACCGTGGTTCCGGATATAAACATTTTGTACACTGTTACGTAGCTACAGTAGCTTATCTAGCAAATAAACCATTAACTCAAAAAAGATTTCGTCCACAAAAACCATTAACAAGACAATTTCTTGTCCCAAAACCCCCGGACTAGATACCTACTGAAATACGAACTCGTGAGAAAAGTAAAGTATCATTTTTCATCCTTTCCCGAAGGAGGTGCTTGTCGGTCGGAGAGAGTTTTGATTCCCAATGATGTAACAAAGTTAGCAAACTTATCTGCGCTGCCAACCGTGTTTGGAAACTCAATCAATATTGCTGAATGAAGGCTACCCAACAGCTCAAAATAAGTATTTACACCTATATTCAAGATAGACTGTCACAAATTGGAATGAAGCAAAATGGTGAAAACAATGTCTCGTTTACGAAAGTTTACTAAGTATAACCTTTTTCAAATGAGACGTCCTTTTATGAGTTGGTAAAATATTTGACAAAACGATTTGAATTAAAATTTATTTTTTATGTGGACCCTTAAACTTCTATCTCAGCTCCATAATTGTCTATGTCTTTGGCAAGTCACACAATGTCTATGGAAAGTGTCAAAAAGGGGACATATGCGCCTCAAGCATTAAATATTCAATAACTTTTCTTCCAAAATAAAAGAAAGTGGAAAAAAAAAGAAATAATGTAAACTCCAAATAGAAGAAAAAACAACATGTCACTCAAACGGCCGCGAATTCTTTACAATTCCATGGAACACCGGGACTGGCAGGTAATAAAAATAATTAGGTCGAGGTATTTCGATCCGGCAGAAGCGTAAACAGAAGCAGGTTATTTATTTAGCTCTGGAGATGATGACGTCTTCAGGTGGGCAAGCGGCGTGCTGAGTTACACTTGACCGCATTTATCTGACATCGGGTACCAATGAAACGCGTATCAAAGTTGAGAATTTCACACTCAGGTTTATTATGCGTATGTATGTTTTGTTGCGCATCGCAGCCGTCAAATTTTGTTTGACGTGCGAAGCCATAAGAGCAGTAAGAACGGACTTGTTTCCAACATTAAAATTTAGTGGGCGCGTTTCCTGAGAAATCGAGTCAATCGGTAGACGATGAATGGTTGTAGCAACAATGAGATTTCTCACTGTAGTCTGTGATAGAACACGTTTAATGGAGGTTTTGTTTGAACGTTTTTAGGTTGTTAGAATTTACTGCTATGTAGCAACAATTTGCACGGAACTTGAAATTTTGTGTTCTCATAAACATTTAAGGGGAATAGGTATTGACAAATAGATTATTTTGCTATTGATAATTTTGGTATCATGGACGTTGTTGTGCGGCCCAAAACATTGTAAATTCTTATATTTTTTAATGACGGATAAAGATTATAAGTACGCCAATGAAAATGATAATTAATACATGACAGTTATAAGTAAGTAACGAATATTTCGCGATAAGTGAGGATTATTTTATGTATAATATAGTAATAATGCCAGTAGGTAATAATTTATAACCATTTTACCACTTTTTTAGGAATCATACAATTCACATTGACACACATTCTGTGTAAAATATATTTTCCCAATTATTTTTCAACAATCACCTTTCATCAAAATCTAAATCAGCTAAAATAACATTTTCTATTATTCAAAGTTAAAAAGGTAAAAAAATATTTAAAATGCAAAGTATACAACCGAGGGAACATTCCCAATCATTTCAATTACAAATAAAAAACAAAGTTAAAGTCAGTAAAGAAACCAACTTCTTCAGAAAAAAATACAACGAATTCGACTTTCCCAGTTCCTTCAATATTTCAAGGTTCAGTGAAGCAAGAGCACTTGTGGTGATATATTGTTTCGGCTTCCTATTCAATAGGTGGGCTCACGCGCGGCATAGGAAATTGGTCTTTATTACAGTGCAATATCTATGTAATTACAGCTCAAGTTACTATGAACACTGTACAGCTCGTCCGGTTCAAAGCTTTGCGTTGGACCAATACATTCTTGTCAATAGGGGACTGCCAATAGAACTGTCACATATTTTTTCCTCACTTATTTAGGAGACACCATTACATCAAGCTTGAATCGCTGTAAATAGAGTGTAAAATTTTTATATATGAGTTTTCCTTATCCCACCTTTTCATATTTTTTTTTGCAAATACACACTTTCTCGTTTTAGCTACACCATAAACAAATTAAGCCAGTATAAAATTACTTTTCAATTATTTTTTACGTATTTAGTAAACGTGATGATCGTCAAAATCATCATCATCAGCTCATTTTTGTCTACTGGTTGACAAAGGCCTCTCCAAATCCACACTACTGTGATCTGTTTTCAGCTTCTCGCATCCAGCTTCTGCCACCCATCTTTCATATCATCAGTCCACCTTTCCTGAGGGCGTCCTACACTCCGTTTGCCGAGACGCGGCCTCCATTCGAAAACTCGTTTGCCCCAACGGTCATCGGTTCTACGACTAATTCACTTCAGTATGCTATACCGATCGTTAAAATACCTACTACAACATTTCGATATTGTGTGTCTTTCACCAACTTGCGCCGCAAAGTATACTATTGACCAAGAAATGTCATTGTCATGAAACAATTCACAGTTAGAGCCTTTATAAACCTACATCAAAAACCGCGTTATAGATTCATCGTAACTCCGTTGAAACTAAAAACGAGAACCAAGTGGGTATAACATGTACCTGAACCGATTTACTACGCAAATATAAATACAACCTGTTGCATGTTGGGTTGTTTACCTAAGTAAATAAAAAGTTAGGCTGACTGGCTGACAGATTGCCGTATAAGCTCAAACTTCGCAATATATACTTAAAAATACACAGTATTTTTAAATGCGATGGATCAGTTCATATCTTAGAAAGAAAATTAAGTAACTACCTAATTGAAAATTATTTATGGAACTATAACGTGGTCAGACGTAACATTATTTTCACTCCTTTATTTTAAGGTGATAAACTGCGTTATTAAAGTCATTTCTTGTGAGTCTTGTCAGCCCAAGTTACGCTTTCTTTTGCTCGTGAAATAGAACGCACAGAAGGCAAATACTCTGGTATAAACTCTTCTTTAAGCTTAATGTATTATTTTAGTATATTATTTATGTGTATTATTTTAGTCTTGAGCTTAGCGTCTATTGTACATACCTGTCTTAACTCGACAGGACAACTTGTTGTTTACGCAAAAAAAAGCCTGAACCTATTGTGAACAAAGTTCCTGAAATTATGTACCTTAGTAAAAATACTTTTTTTCCGAAAACGAAGTGGCGCGAAATATTATCACGAGTATAAAACATTGTCTTTATTTGTCACAGAGCGTATAATACGCCTTTTATCCAATTGGATAAAAGGCAACACAATTGTGTAGTGTGTCTGATATCTCACAAAGTGAACAACGAACGCTCAACTTGATGTAATAAAGCAATAAATAACAGCTAAGTTAACGATAATCCCAACAAGAGACATTCGCATTGTTTTATTTTCTCTTCACAATGGTAGGAATATATTTTTTTTCACTGCGACGTCACTGAGGCCGTCGGTCGTAGACTTAAATGGCTAATTACTCGAGTAATTGTGTAATGACGAGTTCAAAGATTCCCAGCGGATGTACTTAGGGTCTCAGTAAACTATAGAACTGTTTCTAAGCACGCAAATTGTCTAATAGGAGAGTTAAATGTGGCGCATGCATTAAACATGTCGCTGATTATATAACAACGTGATTATTTAGAGTCTGGATTAAATGCAATAATGTTATTACCCACAAATCATTTATGAACCCGGAGATTATGTATGAATGTAGGTGAAGCGAAAGGGGTATGTCAAGACCGTGACAAATAGAGATCTGTAGTCTCTGCCTACACCTCCGGGAGACAGGCGTGAAGTGTATGTATGTTACCCACAACCAACTTATTGAGAAGAGAGAAAATAGTAAACACCGTAGTATCCTAAATCTCACAGATAATTTACTTAAATAGATTAATTTATCTGAATGTTTACCGAAACATCAAATTACAAATCTATTATTATATAAAACTGTTTCGAGCTGTACAAACGGATTGAATGGGTTTCATTTAAAGTGGGTGTACATTGATTGACAAAATAGTAAATCTATTTCGTCGGGACTGGGAAGACTCCAGACTTGGAACGGGAAGAATCCAGATGTGTAGAATCATCAACTAGATCGGTGATGATCAGCGAGCATGTATGAAAGGCACGTGAGTGAGATGAAAGGGCGATTACGGCGGGTGAGCCCATCGCGGCTCACCCCCTGTCACGTTGGGATAAATACGCTTGGTGAACCGTGGGCTCTTGCTTAGTAAGTGGCCTTGCCTACCCCGTTTAGGGATTAAAAGGCGTGAAGTGTAGGAAAGGGGAAAAATGTCAGAACCGTGAGCATAGCAATAATATAATACAAATGTTTTTTTTAAACACACTGGACAATCGTTTGACCCTGCCTAATGTTAACCAGCGTTCTGTTAGTAATGTTAATGTTAACCTGCCTAGTGTTAACCACCATGTGGTCTACGATGGAGCACATTTGTTCATTAGGTATCTATGTTATGCGTGTTTGGCGTCTAAATAAATGGACAATATGAGTATGCACACAACATGTTGAGACACCTACATAAGATTTTATATTAAGTATATATATATCTTGTATGTACGATTACATCTTATTTTAGTATCTAGAAATATGACTATGTGAGCGAAAAACCTGTTAATTTGTTTGAAAACTGTGCAAAAAAGCGACTGTAGTTCAAATTCTCCGATAAAGATACTCATACCTACACGAGAAAAAGTTTCATACAATAAGCGATGCATTTCAACAGTTCCCTCGATGCAACATTCAACAATAACAGAAAAAAAAGCTGCCACCCGATCGTCAGAGAGTTGAAATCAGAAAAAACCTAACGCTAACTTTTTCTATTCGATTCCAGCGAGTTATTGGATCACTACGTAGCGTTCAATGATCCAATATTCTTTGTGAATATATTTGTACTAGCTCTGCTGCTGTTCCACTGAGCGGCGTTAGTAACGAATAGAATATTCGAGAACTAAGTGGATGGATTTGGACGAGTGATCTGGACAGATGCTTTCAAAGGGCAAGGATTTCACGCTGGCGAGATATAGGCACCTTATGGTTTGAATCGTGGAGAAGAGGGTTACTGTATCCTACAGGGTGTATAATTGATATACTGCAATTCATTTGTAACATCTAATATGACATTATGGATATACAACAAATTTATTCAGCTAGTAAATCGGCGGTTATCTATATATATATATATGACGTGCTAATTCAATAACTATTCACTAGCATATAAATCTGTAATCTATAAATATACAACTCAAAATCCTGAATGTCATTCTTCACTGACTCTTCAACGCCCAGCTCAAACACTTCACTCTAGAAAGTTGAAATTTTGCGCAAGGTTCCCTTTATGATGTTTACGTGAGATAAGAAAAGATTTTTCAAAATTCATCCACTGAGGGGGTAAAACGAGAAAAACGTTAATTTTGGTGTTATAGTTCTAAAACTTGGTGGTAGTATATTTTTGTAGGTATTAGTAGTGAAACTGCGCGACTGAAATCGTGGTAAAAAGTAAAACGTTAGGTAAATAGCTGACATATTATATATCATTTATATATTATATATCAATCAACTAAGACTAGTTTTTGAGACGTTCACAAGTAATGATTCTTTTGCGCTATTCTTACTTCATGAATACAACAAAAATACCTGCCTTTGCAATTCTTATTATTTTGCCGAGCATATATCCCAGTGACCTATCTACTCTCCACTAGTGGGGGTGGCTGCAGGCAATACTTTGAAATTAGCATGTTATATTTAAATACTCGTTATACTACTTCCTATACTAAGGGTAGAAATCTCAAGAAGTTGTGATCTAAGAAAGCTTTAAAAATCGACGAGCATTTTTACGAACAGAGATTAATATCGGTGGAAGAGACGAGAGGGGTGCTTCAGGATAATAGCTAATGGAAATCGATTAGCTCTGCTTACCTCTATGGAATATAAGTTGATGTTCTGCGTGTGAATATTAAACCTTTAAAAAATTGACGTTCTGTGTATTTTTTTGTACTTTTTAAACTATAATATTTTTAGTAACGTTGTAACGTTAAGTGTCTTCTTTCGACTTGAGGATATCTAACGGTCGAGTTCACCATTTGATTGACAATGTTCCGCAACTTGTGCGGAAACTCAATCCATCGCAAGGAGATAGCTTTAGCAGATAGCTTGCGTTTGAGGTGTATCAAATCGAACAGACTTAAACAAATGTGGTTAGCTTCCCGAAGACTCGTGATGAAATTATAAATACAGTGTCTATACGTATAATAATAGAAATACATGTATAAGAAACAAAGAAAAGGCATTTACTCGTTCAACACAAACTGAGCACCCAATTACAAAACTTAGGTTGGTAGGACGATGGTGAACAGAGAGAAATGCTTAATTTTATTGATTAATCATAGAAAAATATTCCTACACTTAAGCTATTTTAATCCCAAAGCAGACCAACGCTTGCTTCAGTAAATGCGCACGTAAAGCCAACTAGGACGTGATAAAATATATAGCGAAAGAAAAATCTAATTCAATTGGTACCAAATTTGTTCAAACTCTTCGCCTCTAACACGTAAGCAGAGATGTCATTTTCCCAAGTTATATTGTACCTAGTCCTATTTATCCCATTATTCAGTTCAGTGACTATCCACCAGAGCAACAGGATCGTGTAGAACACGTAAGCAATGTTTACTGTTTGCCCATTGGTTCGTCCTTAACTAACGAACAAAACCTCGACCTTCGATAGGCTATTTTATTGCAGTTGAACGTAGGTTCGGACATTTTTGGGCCGATATAAACGAGCAGACAGCTTCTATTTTATTATGCCTGTTTGCTGCTTAAGTATATTACAGTATATTAAACATGTTTTGTTGCGCCGATAGCCAACTTTTTTTTAATGGAATAGTATTTAATGGAACAAAATAAATATATTAGGATTTAGTTCCGTCATGAAACTTATTAAGTACCTACATATAACTTTACTACTGCTGATGACACGTTTTTAGAAATTATATGAGAACATAACGTTAACTGCATAGCCGAAGTAGTGGAGCCTATTCCTACTCCATAAAACATTAAAAATAATATGAGCTCTCAACTTCTGTCTCTTCTGATTAAATTGACACAGAGACTCTGCTATGTATTATGTATTATTTCTTCTTAATCTCATTTTTCCTTAGGTTTTCTAATCCAACTTACCAATAAAATATGAAATGTTATCCCCGAAATAGTTGTAAAGGGCCCTTGTTGTTATTAAGTGGCTTGTTAACAATTCCCGTCCGCAGCTGCAAATGGTAACTGAAGCGTACCAGCGTACCGAAACCGCATGAGTCAGTATTGAATACACATTAGCGATTTCCTGCGGTCACATCTGCGGCCGTCGTCGCCTCAAACTTCGGCACACAACAGAACTACTTAGGCAAATTGCCTTATAATTGTGCTGCTACTGACTTAACAGAACTATTCTGAATCAGCTACTTATTTGAATAGTAAACCTAGCTTTCCCGGCACATTTTTTCGACCATTTATTTGAGCAGCAGATAGCAGACTGTCGACAAATTTCCTTTTCATACCCCAGAGATTATGTATCCCGTGTATCGTCGTGCCATTTGTTGACTCGGCAAATGTTGTTTAACTAATATACCTTATAAACAGTGTTTCTCTGTTATTATATGCATGCACTATCATTTGCTGTCTTATTCCGACATTTACAAGTCAAAAGAAACAACACTAGATGTAAACTTGAAATAAATATCGACCACTTTAGCAATGACGCATTACGACGAAGAACCGGTTCAAAGTGTTTTTGTTATAATTGGAAAAGAGATTATTTTGAAGCCATATCGTTTATCAGAAATAAGAAAAAGAAAATAAACGCGAAAGATAAAGTAAACCAACGCGAGCGAGTATGATACTAAATATCAAATAAAAACGTATCAGAATTTCACAAAGTGAGACATCGTAAAAAATAATAAACAACTTATTTGGTTACGAAGCCTCCAAGGACGCTTTTTGTGTGACATAGGTGAGACAGTAAAAAAATAGGCCCATATTTCTGAAAGAAAACAGAATGAAATAAGTAATACTTGAAGCTGGTGTTTTTTTAAGCACTTTGAACAAGCGTTCGACCACCATCCTGCCTGACGTTAAGTGTACGATGGCGCACACTTGTTCATTACGTACTTATTAACCCGTGACTTGAAGACCTTTAGACTATACTGCGCAGGAAACAGTGATTCCGGCACGTCATTTCACATCCTAGCGGTTCACACTACAAAAGTGTTCCGGATACGGGCCCTTACTACGAAGGAAAAGATACGAAAGTAAACCCGCATACAAAAACGTATGTAGATATATCAGCCATCGCAAAGCGGGGGTGGTTCGATCCCACCACATTCAAAGTGTGCTTAACTAGGCTTTAGAGTCATGTGCTTCTTATTAAAATTTGTGCTTATTTTACCGGTTTTATCTATATATCTTTGAAGTTGGCTGGGAAATAATATGAATTGCGTATATGGTTACCAGCTACAAAGTAATTCTGAAATGAATTGTCTCTCAGATACCCAAGTGACAATTGAAAGCATTTTTTTTTAGTAGCGTAGTTTTGATTTAGCGTAATATATTGTCAACAAACCAATTAGCTTATGTTTAAAAAACGTAGTCAACACGAAAACAGTTTTCTTATTATAAATCAATATCGTTTAATTTCGTCCATCACTGGCTAAAAGCAAACTGTCATGGCTTCTTTTTAATGAACAAGTGTGCTCCGTCGTAGACCATCGCTGCTTAACATCAGGCAGGACGGTGGTCAAACGCTTGTTCATACCTCATACCTTCAATGGTTAATTCCAACCTACTAGACAGAATTAATTAATGTACGCACATAGTATTAAAAGTGCAATGGAAACATTCATAAATTGTCAATTAGCCGCGAGGCAAACAGCCCGTGGCTTGTGGACACCAACTTCAGTTTGTTTGAGCTGACTCGCGATAAACAGCACACTCATTAAACTTGTTAAATACTAGTTTAGCTCGGACCGTGCCTGTTCTGTATTGCCGAAGATCGCCATACAATATGCCCGGTGTGTATATTGCACACGCCCTGGCCGTGGGATGCCGTAAAATAAACCTATTTAAAGCGATATATTTCAATGTGTGGCAGTTGAAACAATACACGGATAATTTAAGCTGTAAGTGCCTCTGTCCAACAGGCTTCGGGTTTCAAAGGCGACTTCAATACATAGTATGGAACTAAGTAGTAAAACCCGCTGTCTGTCCATGTGTATTCTTAGATCTTTGAATTTACGTAACGGATTTTGAGGTTTTATTTAATAGATAGATTGATTATTTATTGACGAACGTTTATTATTATTATATATATAATACTGGAATATAGAATAGCAAAGGAAAACTGTTATTAATGTATATTATTAGCAAAATAAACGTTTACCGGTTCAGCGAGTTGTTATTATTTCACTGCTCTAAAGATTTGTGAACGCGATGCTACGTAGTTTGTTTTTGTATTTTCTTCGATAGTATTAAATTACTTTAATGGTTTTTGGGCACTTAAGCATTATAAACCGGTCAAATCAGGATTTCGTGTCTCTTATGAGCTTTATGTTGGTGGTTTATATTTTGTGAAAACTTAAGGAGAAAGTTTTAGTATGAGATCGGTTGTCCCGTATAAGAACGTATGTACGTAGCATTACGCATTACTCGTAGAAAAAAAACATCAATTCGTCAATTGGGGATGATTTTTCCTACTTCTTTCAGTAATCTCGTATTACTCAGGAGTGTATGACAGAGATACCAGCCATATAAAATACAACCTCGAACGGATAAAGAACCAAAAATAATACGTTTCACCATTGAAAGAAGATTAAACTGAAACGTTAAAAATACATGGTTCAATTTTAGTTCCGGAAATTGGTGACGAAAAGCCCCACTGACATTTGTTGTCTTTGTACTATAGAATAAACTCGTAAACATTCGAATAAAGCAGTAAACGAAAGCATTATTATGGTACAGAATAGTCTCGGATTTAGTGAAGCATATTTTTGTAACAGAAAGAAAAATACGATATCTTTCCGCAAAATGGCGATTCCGAACACGCCGTCGTCACCGTAATGCCGCAATATAATTCAGTTTTCCTTGGATTTATCCTCGTTTTCGAACGTCGACATTCTCTATTGTTTTAACCTTTGAAAAAAACGAAATAATACGATTTCGAAAATTTTATTTTTGTTAACTTTTGTCATATTTTGATATCGTTCTTTGATTGTTTTACTTACCGGACATTAGCTAGTGTGTGCCGCCTGCTCTTGAGGTACCTGCCGTGGTATTTCTGCAGCTCCCCGATGCTGCCCTGTTCCGCTTGCATCTTGGTGTTAGAGTGTGGGTTCAGGGACGTGTCCTCGCCGCATTCGACGGCCGAGGCGCTCTTCCCAGAGCCGCGCAACCGGGACTTATACTTCCTAGCGGCAGAGGACACGCATATCTTAACCGAAGACGGGCTGCCGAAGCTGTACTTTTTACCAGAACTCCTGGACGACGTGTATACAGTGTCTGTTGAGCTTTTTGTGGATTTGAAGGATGGTGTGAGGGTGGCATCGGTGGCGTCCTCTAGCGGCCAGTCGGAGTCGTCCTCCTCCTCGATGCCCGGGAGTGGAGACTGCTGGCCGAGAGCGCGGGGCGAACTGATCACAGTCTCGGGTGCCACTGCGAACAAAATATGCCATATGTTAGTTTGCTACGTTTTTGCGAATAAAATTTTACAAAAAATGCATTATTGTTATAGGCATTAGCAAAAATAACTATTGTGCTATCAATGTTTTGTCGCGTGTGTCTGTGTGTTTTGAATCTTGAAGTTATTTCACAAAAGTCTCGTTAAGATACCAACAGTGTATTCCTACTACGATAAGTGCACTTGGGAAATTTATTACAAAATATTCTACGGAACCGTAGTACGTATTGATACGGGCAATAAAATCTTAATTACTATTAAATAAAACAGATTAAATTAATAATGCAATGCTTTCAAGATTGCACCTATTCGCGAGTATTAAAACAGCGGACAGAGAAGATCCCGTTTAAGATCTCACATCTATGAAAATATGGTCTAGGTAGGTAAATAGAGCTTCTATTCCCGAGATCCTTTTAAAAGTGACACTAGTAGAACGACTGATACAGGCGTGGACCATCTAACTTGTACAGTATGGTCTTAAGATGAGCTAGCGTTGCATACACTTCATTGATAAGAATAGACCGGCTTTTGGAAGGAATGCTAAGCGAGAGTGTTCGTACAACGTACTAGCTAGAGCCGAGTGGCTTTGCCAGATCACTCGGATTACATGTAAAGTAGCTGGTGCTCCAGATTCCCAGTACAGTTGAGTACGAAATTTAGTAATCTATATACGTCCCGGAGTATCTCTTGGGTTTACCCGTGTAAGTCTTGGTTCTTTTATTATGCTGCCATAAATAATATTAATCGTCCTTTTGTGGCTCTGGATATTAAAGGCTGTAGACGAAGTTTAATGCTAACTAGTGGAAGCCCAGTGATTTCATTCGGGAGAAAATAGACATTCTTTGAGAAAAAAAGAAAAATCTGAAGAGTGCTCATCTATAGGAACAAAATTTCAAATGCCTATCGAAGTTTCAGCGGTTTTGGATAGTTGTAAGTAGTGAGTATGTTTGTGAGATTTGTATTTTATACATACAAGTAATCTAATATCATTACATAGTATAAAACAAAGTCGCCTTATGTATGTTTAGATCTTTAAAACTATACAACTGATTTAGATGCGGTTTACTTTCATAGATAGAGTAATTCTTGAGAAAGGCATATGAATAACACATGCATATAATAGTAGAGAGACACTGATAATAATGCATACTGGAAAAACAACGTTTGCTGTGTCAGCTAGTCTTACTAATATTATAAATGGGAAAGTGAGTTTGTTTGTTTGTTCCGCTTTCACACCGTAACTACTGAACCGATTGCTTTGAAATTTTGCAGAAGTATAGTTAGAAGTTCGGTTTAAATAATAGGGTACTTTTTATCCCGGAAAAAATATACCCGAGGGAAAACAAAAATATTCCTTTATACCGCAATATAACTGAAGTCGGAAAGCTAGTATTATATAAAATAAAGTCAGTTGGTTACACTATTTACAATTTATAGGGCTGAGCCAAATAGACTGAAAATTGACTGACTGCGACTGGTGGCGAGGTGGCGTAGTGTTACACTACTAATATCGTCTATAATATACATAGGATACTTTTTATCTGGATTCTGTGGAACGCGTCGCTTTATAAAGGGTGTTATAGTTTGTATGAAATACTGAAACTACGGGAATGACATCGCGGTGCGTTTTTAATACCTAATGTAATTGTTTTATATTACTATTGGGCCCAATAGACATTGCGCTTCCTAACTATGAATATAAATATCAAATTTCCTGTCATCACCTACGGTAGTAAAGTCTTTCCAGTGCATTTCTCGCGGCAGTACATCTCAACTTATGAGGTATTTATTCATTTCTACATACATACATACACTTCACGCCTGTCTCCCAGAGGGGTAGGAAGAGACTACAGATCTCCATTTGTCACGGTCCTGACATATCCCTTTCGCTTCATCTACAGTCATACATATTTTCATACATGACCTTCGGTTTCGAGTACTTTTCACGCCACCTTCGGCCAGGACATCACCAATCTGGCCTGTAAATGTCCTTCTGGGGCGACCTCTACTCACTCGGCCATTCATTTCATTAATTTCTAGTTTAAACAAATCTATTGAAATGTTATATCATTTTTAAGGAAACGCGCACTAACATGATATTAAAAGTAAAAAAACTAACGTTATATAAACAACGAAGGTAATCTGAATGCTTATCTTTGGTTAATTTTCGCGCTATTACCCGTTTTAAACTTTTAATAAAGAAATGTTGTTTACATTATCAACATACAATAATGGCGCATCAGTTTTCATTGTGCCACAAAAAGTACAGTCATGGTAATTGAATTTATTCCCTTCACCAATAATAAAGAAGCACTTAAGTGTCGAATACTGTAAAGAAATCCAAGAAAATTATGTTTTTCCTTCCCCAATAAATATATGTATTTGAACCAGAGAACCATCGACAGAGGATATCCTATCATAACCTAATAATTATGAGTTTAAATCAGTATATTTTTCTGCGCTATTTTTATATTCGTACGAAAATCCTCCTGGCATTAACTAACACAACAAAAAATAATTAGCGAAATCGATGCAGTCGTTCCAGCGTAATACCATTACTAAGGGATATTTTTTTACAGCTTATACACATATTATAACAATAAATTGCTGTTAACTATAACTGTGACTAACAAAAAAATTTGGTTGTTCTCGCTAAAACTCGAGAATGGCTGGATTTGGCATATTTTTGTAGAATTAGTTATGGAAGTCCAGAGAAGGTTCAAAAGCTGTATTAGCTATATCTCTTCCAATAACAAAGGGGTACAAAGGCATGTGAAAACAAAATGTTTGCAGGGACTAGTAGATAATAAAACCAGCAAAGTAAAATCCCGTATGTATCGCGTAAATTGAAGAGGAAAACTGAAAAGGAACACAATTAATAATTTAATTCCGTATTCAAGCCGCATTGTGTTGACAATTAAGCAATATGGCTGGGCGGGCGGGAATCCGTATAACATGTAAATAAGACCTATCCGCTGACAATTCAGCTTGGACTTTCTACGCCTACAATTACTACGACCACCGAGCTCAAGTAATTTTGACTCCTCTACATCAGTAATCATGAAGGCACTTTAGTTCTAGCGCAGTTCCGTCGTTGACAACTAAATATGTACAGTTCAGTTTAACTTGATCGAGTAATGCAAGTAATATATTACAAAGTACAGCTCAACTTCCATTGGTGTTGTTGACATTGACGTGTCAGTTTAAACTGCTGGGGTTAAGTGGTGAAATGCGGGGACAGTCGGTACAGTACGTTTCCGGTGTTGCTTAGGAGGAGGTTATATGTTGTAGTATGTTATAATTTGACCATATACAATTACGTCTTAAAAATTGACTTCTAAGGAGCCAGCTGCAGGTGAGGAATAGAATACATGTGTCACCACCCCAGCCCAACATTTTGTGCGAGGGAACTCTCCAGAGGACGGGCAGCAGCGCGCTCAGTAAGTTAAACCACCCCACTGCGTTCGCCAACCCACCTGCCAAAAGTAGCGATTACGGGCATTTCCCCCAATATGATCATTGGGGGAGGCCCTCGTGCAGATAATGAAGGAGCTATGAAACGAACTACCGACCGCACTGTCAGACCGATACCGACCGATAGGTCATACAGCTGCCGTTGAGGCCGGCAGTGGTATCTAAGAAAACAATAGAAAGCAGTTGTGCAGCTCCAGTCAACCGCATGCAGTCGGTGCACCTGCTGTCTGTTCTGTCAGTCAGTTGACAGTCGACAGCTCTATTGCTAAAACACGTATCGAATCCTAAGAAATATAAGATCTGTACCGTAATCCATCACTCCACGCGTTACTTAAAAAACAACAATTGTAACAGCACAACACCTAAACTCACAAAACTTTACTGAGGCTTTTAGGACGATCTTTCCTGATATTTTAGAGAGCAATACATAATTAACCTAACCGAACTATCAGTTTTTTCTAAATAAACTATAATATCATGTACGCAAGAAATTTCCTGCCCAAATAAATTGTATGCTAGAGGCAAGAAAGTGGTGCCATGTAAATCAGAGTTTGCCCTCAATGCAAAGCTCACGGATCAAAAGCGCTAATTTTCTAAAGCCTAAATTCCCACACGTGTCTCACATGTTTAACAGTACACTAGTTGAATAATACAAAAATCGTTTCAGGTGATAATATATTTATACGTCTAATGCATTGTCTCTTTGTTTAGTGAACGGTTCAATGAATATTATGTGCAGCTTTATGGCTTAAAATGTATAATAGGACAAAAGACCCGATAGAATTTGGTTGGATTTAACACCAGTGGATGAACACTCTCTAATAAACAATTAACTTTATACGGAGTGCTGTTTTAGAAATATTTTTGGCTTAATTTAAAATAAAGGTTCCGGGATGTGCAATGTGAAAATAATAAGTATTAGTTATTATTCCACTAAAGGACGTACAATTGATTTATGGGATATTCAGGGTGTCAAAAGGCATGGTCTGGTTATCTATCACCATGTAATGTGAAAAGGAAAATTGTAGAATGTACCTATTAAGGATTATGGACATGATTTAAAAAAATCCGCACTAACCTGAAACGATAAAATGTGTAACTAAGTAAACCTATACATCATAAGACTATTTGGTGTGTATATTATGCTAAGGATTTTTCTTTGCCTTTTTAGGTAGGATAATTAATTACGTTGTTTATCAGTTAGTGAGGTTCAACTACTGGAATAATAAGTAATAAACTAACTAATTAAAAGAAATACGTCAAGTAAATCGTCCTCGATATTAGATTCTGAAATATTGTAACTATTAATAAAATGTTTTACAATTTACGCACACTTTTAATCCTAGCGCACTAAAAAACTCTATAAATAGATATTGACACATTTCAGGGTCAAGTTTCTTTTCCAACAGGAATAGTTGTGATAGAACTTTCGTAAGTTCGTTTTATCATCAATTATTCCACAGCTTTTGCCAATCCATTTCCCTCTCGATTTTCACTTAGAGAAAATAAACTCTTACAAATCAAGTGCCGAACTCGATCCTACTCGACTCAACTAGGAAATAGACTTCAATATTAATCAAATGAATGAGAAACATTTTCGTTATAACTGTTCGTCTATTTTGATTCCGGAAATCTTGTACTTACTGAAAGTAATGTCTTTCTTTTATAACATTCTGATTGTTACAATAAATAATTATTCATATTGATATTAGAAACTACTGTTGGTTGTACCTTGAACCAAATCTGTACGATTCGTAATAAAACCATGAAAATATTACATTTTAGTGGCTTGAGAAATGAGCAGGTGTCAAAAGTTCTTGAACAGTGTTTTTCGTAGCAGTGGCACACTGGTCCCGCCATAGGTCATAATTCCCAAAAATCAACTGTCGATTACCCACAATTTTATTGCATGTAATGATTAAGCATTAGACAGGCTACCCACAATATATAAATATGTCACGCCTTTTCAATAGAAATCACATACTTTTTGACCTCGGAAGTGGAAGCATCAACCCGTTTCGCTCGCGCGTTATCAGTAACTCATTAAGACGTTGTTTGTGCATCAGTGAATTCTCAGAATTGCATTGTTTGTGAGTGGCTTGTGGACATGGATTTCCAAGAACAAGGTTTGTTTTACTATTTATGTATATTTTTAGACCTAATTTGACTTGCGAAAACGTGTTTTAAGGGTGCCGAAGCTAAGCAAATATACGCACATTTTTTTCTAGATATTTCGGTTTGACGTAGAGTTTTAAAAAATGTCAGGCATTTTCAGATGTTCTCATGTAGAACAATTGATAGGTATATGTATTAAGTTTTAAACAAAAAAGGATTTTTTTGCCGAGACCTGCCCATGTACTTGCTGCACGATCTTGAAGACTACGTAGTAGCTTAGTGACTACGCCGTAGACGTAAACTAACATTAACTTTTTTAATTTTCTTTTTAGGTAAAACGATTAAATGCACCTTTTCAAGAATGCATGTGTTTGAAATATGGTTATCCGGTCACGGAAACGTTTCTCAGACTTACTAAATACATTTCCAGCTTCCCTTAGTGAGGTCGAGAATATTAATATTAGGAATTTAGATGAGAAAATATTAAATTTGTGTAAAGTACTTCATGGATATTGGAAAATTGTAAATAGAGCTTAATTATCATTTCTAAAAAAGTATTCTAATTGGTTAGAGAATATTGAATGTAAGATATTCAAAAGTAATGAGCAGTGTTCGATAGAAACCGCGAATCTTCCAGGCACGTCTCGTGGCCGCACCATGAATTTTTTTTCCAACCTGTCTAAACGCTCAAAACGCAGGCGATTGACAGAATTATCTCATGTCAATCATTCTGCAATTAGTACGCTATTCAATACTTCTAATAAGTCAAATTCTAGCATTTCACAGAATATAAGTGTCGACAAAGTCTTATCACTACATGTAGAGGCCAAGTTAACTAAACATCAGTATTTATTGATCAAAGACTTTATTAACAGCAAAACCGAATCTCATGTTTTTCCATCTTATCAAAGTGTACTAAATGCTAAAAAGGATGATGAGTTTAGACGAAGGCTAGGTTTAATAGTAGATAAGCCACGAAGTGGTGGAATTGGGACGTCGAAAGACGGAAATACGGCACGGAAATTCTTTAAAAAATCTTTAGTTTCAGCAGAAATTACAGGTATAAGGCAAGACTTAATTGATAGATGCTCTGCAATTTTACAAGCTTTATCATCAGGATTCAATATTAATATTGAATTTCTAAACCACATTCAAAGAATATGGTTTAGAAACCGCGCGTCTTCTGATTCAAGAATATCCGTGGTACAACCACCCAGCTTCCATCCACAAAGTCCTCATTCACGGGGCTCAGGTAGCGCAGCACGCTTTATTATCAATCGGGGAGTTATCTGAAGAGGCAGCAGAATCAAACAATAAATTTTACTAGTCCTTCAGACGAGATCATACGCGTAAAATGTCGAGAGAATTTACTAACACAGATTTGCTAAATAGACTCTTACTCAGCTCAGACCCATTTATCAGTAGCCTTAGAAAACTCCCCCGTCAGAAAAAGAGTGTGATGTCAAGAGAGGTTTTAAGTATGTTAACAGTTTAGAGTTAAATTAATATGTAAAACTAGGTTAATTTTAAAACAGGAACACTAAATATGTAAATATGACCTGGCACGTTTAGTGTTTCTGTTTTTAATGGAGTTTTTGCAAAACGTTTATGTATATGTACCTACTTACTTACTTGCTTATATCATTGTAAATAATTCATATCTTATTAGTATACATACAATTATGTAAATAAATTAATTTAATAATGATGTATTTAAATGTGAAATATGTAGAGGTAGTCGTCTAAGTCAAATATTTTTTTTTATTTTACCGTATTAAAAACGTGGTTTTCCTTTTCTTATTGTTCTAACACCTTATTATACCATTTTCATCTCATTTTCTTAAGGTTGTTTTATTATTTTCCCAAAAAAACGCTTATTAAGAAAGTTTGGTATTTATGACCGCCCCTTGTATGGCGCGCTGACCACAGTGCAGTGGTGGTGTGACGACTTTGCTACGACGTAGCAAACGGCGTCGTAGTAAATGCTACGAGCAACTGCGACATCAGGTAAACACCAGGGTAATTTGGTATCCATTATAAAAAATATTTATAGTTGTTTACTTTCATTTTGTATAAGTTTTATTTTGCCTGTTGTAGTGATATCCCGACTAACATTAGGTACTATGTATTTCTAGAAAATAATTGTATGAAAATTTTTCACCATATGTAATATTCTACCCTAAATTTTATAATTGCTTACGTTTAGTCATGATGATAATAATAAAGAATACGATATTTAGGCTGACTCCCTACTGAGGCGGAGCGAGGTAGCAAAGCGCAGAAATTACTGAAGAAATATTAACCAATTTTGTAATATTAGCCTCTCGGAAATTTCATGCGGTCATACTGATTAATAATTATTCATTTATCTATCTATCTCAAAGGACAGACAGCCAAAGGGGCGTGATATTTTATTCATTGTTTCCGATTTTTCTTATCAGATTAAAATATCGACTAGAACCTAAGTTAGTTAGTCGAGGAGAAGTCCAAGGACAAGACAATTAAAGCTAGCTAGCTATACCTTTGTTGCATCAAAATCTTGCTTAAGTTTTGTCAGATACTATATTTACGTGCTTCAATAGTTGAGCAAGGCTTTGACAAAGCAAACTCTAGTATGCTTTATAAAGCGTCTGGAAACAATATTCGACTAAGTGACTTGTGAATATTTTAGCTACAACTAAAGGTAAAATATTTATATTCTATTATATTCCAAGCAACTTCAGCTAAGAAAGGTTTGAGTTTGTATTTCACACATTCCAAACGCTCATCGTTCCTTAAGGCATTCCTGGGAATTAAATTTAAGCTCTTAAATACATTATACTTACATCGGATCATCAGACGTACATAATAAAGTATATAGGTACATAGTTCAGTAGATAAAGATTGAATCCGAGCCTGACTTCCTAGAGTTACATTTTCAGTAATTCAGATCAATTTCGTATTGATCTGAATGATTGAAAAAGATACTCGGTCGCGTCTGAATAAAATTACCATTACAAAATATCCACATAAAAAGTGGAAAAGCGGATCAATTGATAACTTTTCGCTTTTATTAATAAAGTAGGTAGGAATGGTGAATGGCAAGGGTCCTCTCTCGCGTCGCGTCTATGGTTCAAACGACGGTTAGATTAAATGTTAATGAAGATTTCGCTCCCTTTTCGCTTTAAGCCCCAGTGAAAAGCAAAAGAATGAAACTTTTTGATTTGATCCCACTAAATTTTTATTAAATCTGGCTGTCACGTCGTCCCCGTTGAAATGAAATTCATAAAATATAATAGCCAATTAAAACAGGATCCGGTATCCGTATTATTATAAATAGATGCGATGTGACAGTCTAATTATTTTCTTTTATGGCCGGTTATTATTGTAATAACGTTGGCTATTTATACTTGTAGCGAAAGAGCTTTACGTTCATGAGACTCGTTACTTTTACTCTCTGTAAAAATAACAATTTGTTACTTTGGTCGCCATTTTATTTATGTCATTTCTTAAAAATAAGTGTGTATAGCTATTGTTTCTGCGCGACAGAACGCACTTAAACTAATATGTGACACTAAAATCAATTAAATGTGGAAACTGCCGGTCTGGATTAAATATTCCTCAAGACTTCCTAAAGTTCAGAGGTCTGAGCGTAAGAGGATAAAGTAGTGTTATTTGGATATTTTCCGTACAATTTTCAATAAGCCATTATTTAAGATTAGTATTTATAAAAAATACACTTCTCGCTCGGGTAGGCAGAGGCATTTGCTAAAGCAAATGTCCACGGTTCACCAAGCGTTTTTAACCCAACGTGACAGGGGGTGAGCGCATCGCCGTTATAGGGTTCACACACCTTGTGGTGTGCGGGTTTTATCGGTGCGCACATAGACTCTGAAAAGAGTCCCACTGTGGTATACGTGCAGTAGCTGGATTCAAACCCGCGACCTCCCGACAAAAACGTGCTCCGTACGATAACTAAATTAAATTCAAATTTTCAGTAGGTAATGTTATTTACCGTAATATATTCTACGTTCCTATGTGTTAGAGAGTCTTAGAGGTGGAGTTAACGGCTCTTCAAACTTGAGTACCACTTCGACTCCATTCAGGCTTTGAAGGCAGTCTCATATAGGCACTTCAATAGGTATTGTTGTTGATAAGGTGAAAGTGATATGCCAGGTAACGTGGGATCTGGAGAACCATAATAACTACCCAAGCGTCTATCGATACCTATATTTTAAAGGAAATAATAAGTTGAGCGCCTAAAAATACTAAGTTGAGCTGCAAAAATACTACTGACCAAATCAGTAATTTTGTCGCTAAGTCAGTATTTTGGTTAGGTTAGGTTAGACTTTTTTGATGCACGTTTAAATACTATCCTATTTTAAAATATCGTGTTTTGTCTAAGATTTGAAGAAATTGTTACGTATCTTCAAAAACGTAAAAATTTAGGTAATAGATTTGTACGGTGTCAATAAATTCGGTTTTGAATGTTTAGTTTCCATGTTTTACGTTGAAGAAAAAAAACAGAAATCTCATCAAACTGACAGCAAATAATACGATGCCGGATAAACGACGAACGTTTCAAAGAGTTTTATTTTCAACTGCATTTAGATACAAGTTTGAAATTTTGTACGTTTACATTTGATGCGGAACAAATACTTTAACGTTTGTGTGAAAAACCGAATCATAGTTTAAAATGGAAAATATTTTTCTCCAAATATAAATAGAGCACCGTTAAGTCCGTCGTTCTTTTTCGAGAAAAATGTTTTTTTTATTGTAGCAATGTTAACCATGATGAAGTAATCCTGAGTCGTGTTCACGCTTTTTATTCCTACTATAAATGGTTCAAAATGGCGTGTAATTTATACCGGAAGGACGTTGTAGAGTGACGGTCAAAAAAGGCCGGATATTGACCCTAGATGCTTCCAATCGATATTTGAATGAGCACACCCATTGTTTGTGGTGAGTAATTTGATGCGATGTGTCAATGTCGAAACCTACCCCGTCCTGGTGGGGCCGATTGAATTAATGTACCTTGTGGTATCACAATTTTACGGCAAATTTTAATAAAGGTCTGTTCTTGATCTTTCATCTTGTATTTCGTGCTAATGGTCTCAGCCGCTCTTGTACTCAAAATTCATTTAATTACAATATTGGATTTCTTTTATCTTCAAGTTTAACTTCACTTTTCATTTTATGAACAACGATGTTAATTTTGTACATTGGTAAGTGCCCTTAGTTACAAATTACCAAATTAACAGGCGACTATCAGCGCCGACTTCAATGATGTGCAAATGTACATAACTATCTCTAACATTAATAAAATGTTGTACGATGGAAACGCAGCCAGATGTGTTTTGGCAGAACAATAAAATTTAATGAGCTAACTAGAAAAGTAGAAGACTAACGCATGCTGCCCTAAGTAACATATAATAAAACATCTATACCTTAGTAGTACTAGTTAATAGAAGAAAAAATCTAATCGAAACAACGAAGAAAAACTAATAATTAATGTCTAGCATATTTATGTCTTGGGGTCTGCTTAAGGATAAAACATAACGTACTTAATTACAGTTACAGGGAACAGTTATATTAATTAAAAACTTTACCATTCCCTGAATATTGTTAATTTCGTATAGTGCATTGTCGTAAACTTAATAATCTCTGTCTCTCTGCAGCGAGTTGGACCTGAATCAAAATAATATTATAACAATAACTATTCGCCAGAAGCTTAAGTTGGTATGATCACTAACATACATACAATCACGTCCGTAATCCCCAACAGGGGGCGGGCAGAACCTGAGGATCACAAGGGTCTTTGTTAAAGGCCACATTTAGCATAATAATTAGTTAGAATATTGTAACTGAAAGCTTATATCAATATCAATATAAGCCTTAAGTCGCAAGTTTGTAGCTCATAGCCTAAATAAATATAAATTGCCAGATACTGTTATCATCATCAGCCACATGATGTCCACTGCTGAACGAGGGCCTCCCCCAATGATTTCCGTCATTTGGGGGGCAATGCCAATAATCGCCACGCTTGGCAGGCGGGTTGGCGATCGCAGTGGTGTTGTAGTTTAACTCACAGAGAGCGCTGCTGCCCGTTCTCTGGAGAGCACTCTCGTTCGACTCTCACGATCCCTCTGACGAGAAAAGTTAGGCTGGGTACACATGTATTCTATTCACCGTCACCACACGGCCAGATACTGTAGTCGGCTTCTACTACATGCCAGGATGAGAGGCAGCTGGTGCATTCTATTTACATCCGAGATCATCGGGTAATAACTTTAATGTAAATTCCGAAACAACGTACTTTGATAGGTACTTCCGGACCACATCAGACTAATTTAAAGGGGTCGATATTCTACAGTAGAATTTTATTCGAACCTCTATAGTAACAGCTGCTCCGGAAAACATTTATTTTATCACAGTATGTCGCCTTTGCATTCCGTGTCATGAAAGAAACACAGCTGACGGGCCTACGAAAAATTATGTTAGCAAATACTCAGATCTACCAGCGGGCCTAGCACACCCGTCAAGAATGACACGACATAGAACAGCTACGCGCTGTGATTGGCTGTTTTGTCACGTTTCGTGCGACTCAGCTTGTTTTAACAAATCGCAGCGCGATATATGTATGTCTTCTCACGCATTTGGAGCGCTGTGCTGATATGTACAGAAAATTTTATAAAAATCAGTATAGACATTTTGGAGGATTATGGTAACTAACATTGTAACACGAGAATCAATACAGAGTATAAAACAAAGTAGCCTGCCGCTCTTTGCCACTATATGCTTAGTTCTTGAAAACTACGCAAAGGATTTTGATGCTTTTTTCTTTAGTAGATAGAGTGATTTTTGAGGGTGGTTTATTTATATGATACATGCATATATAAGAAAAGAAACACTATTAATAATGTATATTGATAAAACAACCTTTGCCCGTCAGCTAGTTTTATAATATATAAGAGAATAATATTCATAAGTAGGCGGGGCGACCTTGACGCGGTCGAGACGGCCTGGAGGTACCTAGCAAGGGACCGTGAGCGGTTGAAGATGGTTAGACCTTTGCCCAGCAGTAGGACACCATATTAGGCAAAGGAAAAAGTACTTATTTATTTGTTCCTTTATGCCAAAAGTACCACGAGTGGACTTAATGTTTAAGCATTATCTGCCAGTCAACCTCACTAAATTCGGCTTAAACACGTAGCCGGACAGTGGTAAAGGATCTTAAAATGACAGCAAATTTCGGTAAAAGCAAGTTGAGTGTATTTTCGATGAGATTCTCTGGCATTATACATGTTATATGCTTTTACTTTTGACACAAATCAAAAATCAAAAGAAACTAAGAAATGTATGTTCCCTCATACGCTATCATACGCTACGTCGATATCAGTGAAACTGTGAATTAAACACTAAAAAGTCACAACTAAACTCAAGTTATTCAGGCACATAATAAAACAATCTATTACATGAGTATCACAACCAACATCATAAAAAAACCGTAAAAAGTTCCAAAAAAAAATTTCTTCAGAGAATTTACAGCAAGAGGGCAGCAGTAGTTGTTTGTATTTCTCTCTGCTTTTCTGTACATGTTATGTGTTAGTATTAATTTTCTTTGTTTTATTTCAATAACTTAGTAATATATAGTATAAAACAAAGTCGCCACCCGCTCTCTGGCCCTATGTATGAGTGAATGAATGAATGAATATACTCTTTATTGCACACTGTACATTACAAATGTAAAAATTGCAAAAGACGACCTTATCACTCATAACGATGTATTCTAGTATAGAGCATTATATGAGCATGGTATGCTTAGATCTTCAAATCTACGCAATGGGTTTTGATGCGAAAGAAAACTCTTTAGTATTTAGAGTGATACTTGAGGGGGTGTATATGTATAAATGCCTATAATAGAAGGGAAACCCTGTTATTGATTTAAACTGGCAACAACAACGTTTGCCGGGTCAGCTAGTTTAGCAATAAACACAAGAACGTTTACGAGTATACTCGTAGAATATTACTAATTAAACCCAGGGCCAATTGCTTCAAGAACATGCATGCAATTTACAACTAAAGTGTGAGATACGTAGAGTCAAGTTCGATTCAATTACCAATGATAATGTGAACACATCATCTATTTCAGTATGCAAGCACGTGTTACCATTTATGTTGTACAATTGTGCATAATTTGTATCAATCGAATGTAATATGGTGTCATTTGAAGAGCATCCAAATGCACGCTGAAGCGCAAATAGTAATAGTAATATATTATTGGACAAGTCGAAATATACACTTGAGGTTTAAATTTGAGCTTATATAGTATACATCTAGTTTGTAAATACAGATCAAATTACAATAGTTAGACATGGCATGTTTTGTCTTGGAAAGCTGTGTGCTCTGTGGCTCCATTATACCTGTGACTGTAGTAAATACTCCTTAATGGAAATGTATGTCAACTGGTACCTATCTATTCTTACCTATCGCATTACATATTCTGTAAATATAAATTAACTAATTCATAAATATGTGTAAATGCATAAAAAAGAAACTGGCGCATAATATTGACTTTATATTTTTAGTTAAATAATATGTACTTTTTCGGTGTCTGAATATTCTAGATCCCTATTTAGAGCTGTCAATGAAAATGTCTTAAATGTCTTTAGATTCCATAAATTATTACCGATGCAACATTCACGTCCCGAGCATGAGGAATCAAATCTCCGAACTACGACCTACAGTCAGGTGTTCTGACAACTGGTCCAAATCATTCAGCAAACATTCGATAACAAACACACCTACATTAATCCCATGTTAGAACAATCTACAACATTCCCCTGGCAATCCTCATCTCTCTACAATCTACATATTAGCTTTCGATGTTCGTGAAAATGGATCGTTCGACCGCGTTGAGGGCCCTACTCCCGAACAAGGTCTTCTAATGAATCACCACGCAAAATTGATCTCTTTTACCATGGCTGCAAGTAAGAAAGTGCGTTCAACATGACGTGGAAGAAATTCCGTGACCGACGAGAGAGAGTTGAGAGCATGTCCAGATATCTCAAGATCTATGAGCTAAGCACAAGAGAGGTTAGGCTTCGATTGTTTTCGGCAGATACTCTAGCTAATGTGATTTCGACTCGTATTTACGTTATTGGGATGAAGGGAAATGCAATCTCTGCCTACCCCACTGGGAGACAGGCGTGAAGTGTATGTATGTACCTCCACGCTTCGAAATGTCTAGGTATGTTTGCCTCTCCTTCCTTTGTATGTGTTAGTAAGAGACTGACTCTACATTTAAAATATTTAATTGCTACAGTTATAGATTCGAAGTTTTAGGATCGAGTTCAGTTATTTAAGCTAAAAAAAGCTTTTTTTTAATGTACTTTTGATTTGATTTCCTACCTGTGGAATTATTTCAGAATCTATGAACACAACACATGACGCTCTTACGATGGTATTAACCACATTGCATTAGACAAAATTCACTTGGTCTACTGTGGTGGAAATATGTTTGTCAAATGTATTTACCTACTTCGGAATTCGGAATTAACCGGACTATTAAATAACCTATAATCGTTTCTATAACTTAGTCTCATCATCATACTAAATTAAGTTCTTGACTTCTCCGACTATCCGAAATGGCTATCAAATTCTTGGTATGAAATTTGTGATCTCATCCTAAAGCCACAAATACAACATCAATCAATTTATTGATCTTATGGATTTATTAATCTATTGACTCACCTGGATAGCTACATAACGCTGAAGGATTATTTCTGATTATTCGATAAATAATAGTAATTCTTCTTAATATTCACAGTAACGAATAGTGGACAAACGCTTGTTCATTGTGATTAAAAAAAACGAGGACAACGGTCCGATAGTAAATGGATAAAACACAAATACACATAGCAAATTATGTTGCATTACCGAAGGCGGGAACTTAATCCTCTACCCTAATCCTAGGGACTGAGTATTCGGACCACACCTGCACAAAATCACCCATCAAAATATTGCTTCTTTTTTCTAACAGGAAACAACGTAATGAAGAAGATTGTAGTAAACCCTCATCCCCAATTTCGCTTTTAATTGACCATATTGTTACCTATTTCCCATGGGAAAAATTGCAGAGCGTCATTTGGTTTAACCTGAATGGTGTGTATCTAATATTAATAATAAGAGGAACCATACTAACTTGAAAATCGATCGTAAACTGCGTGTCAGGTTTCTTAATTCATTTAGGTATATAATGTACAGTAATTTACTATCTGTATCACGTAAATAACGTAGTATTTAAACCTCCTGTGGAATAACTTATGCATTCCCATTTCATAGCTGTAATTATAAATACAAGTGATATGTTATATGAGACAGGTAAAGTCCAATTTATTTCAATGTAAATATATCGGGACTACTGTAAGTGGTGATAGATTGTCTCTGGCGCGATGTTTTGTATGTATGTAGGTATGTAATTATTTCAATAACGAAAATGTCTCGGACTACAGTTTTGGATTTCACATTTGCTCGTGGGCCTTATTTCTGTTGATATTGTGATATCTTTACAATTGTGAAACACACAGATAATGGCTGTGTTCTTTTTTTAAAGTTAATTTTGTCCATAGTCGAATGACATCACTGTCATGCCAATGGAAGCAAAAGAGATAACTTTAACGTTCTTGAAAGATCTTTCGGAGAATTCGCTCCAAAGTCACACACGCAATTTGGACATGCAAGAACTGAAGCT
This sequence comes from Conopomorpha cramerella, assembly GCA_012932125.1. Lineage (NCBI taxonomy): Eukaryota > Metazoa > Arthropoda > Insecta > Lepidoptera > Gracillariidae > Conopomorpha > Conopomorpha cramerella. The sequence goes on along the minus strand of SJJU01072664.1, from coordinate 1,550 downwards.
GGCCGATAGAAAAACAGAAAAAGAAACTCACCAAATCCGTCATGCCTGATGGTGGGGCTGCCCTCATGCAGCGCGTACTCCGCCTCGTGGGCGGCGGGCGACCCGCGCGCCCCGCACCAGGGCACGCAGCACCGGAACACGCCGCCCCCCACCACCTTGCTGCCGTGACGCACTGCGCGCTACCACCACCATCGACTGCCGGCGACACACCACGACCACACCATCACACGCGAACTGAACACTACCACTACACACACTGTTCACTATCACCTCGTTGTATCCATTACTAAGTCACCTGTGAAGGGGAATTTGAATTAGTTAAACATGAAATTGTTAACAAATGCGTTTGACAATGTGACTAAAAAGTCTTGTTGTTGATAGTAGAAGATTTTCCTTACTGACCGAATAAACGATCCGGATTTAATAATTTTAATATTTTTCCAATACTATATACAGTAAAAGTAATTGCAAATTATCCTACAATGTTGGCTTTTTTGTAAGTAAACCAACCGTTATCTCGATAAACTTGTAATTTACCATAGGACTAATATTACATTGTATTCCAAAAACACATCCGCTTATTAAGGCACTTTCACACTGAACGGGAAATACACTGAGAAGGTTCTAGCAACGTAAATTTGCCGGCTAATTAAATCTTCAAGTCGACTACTGCGAATTCTAACGGTACTATTACTGAATTATGATCCAGCAGTTCGGTTCACGAGCGCAACTCTGTTCATTAAAATTAAATCAGTTTGCACGTTGCCGCAGCTGATTCGATCATTGCGCGTCCGAGTTCAAAACAGACACTGTTAATGCTAAAATGTGAACCCACAACGAAGTTAAAGGGGGATCGAAAGTGCTCTTAATTACTGCGAGAAAGGGACGCTATGACCTCATATCGCAGACCAAAAACGTCTAGACTTGCCATCCGTAACTGACGTTTAGAATAAAAGGAGACAATGATTATGAAAAACACACAAAAGATACACAGCAGATATTTATATTCTGTCCCTTACTGCGTAACCGGGTTTCGCATATACTTCTGGATCAAAACTGTCACTCATACTACCAAAATGATAGTTTGGATACAGAAGTACATTAAACTTCCATACATGTTGCTTAAAAAGGGAAAGACTGAGGTTGATTCGAGGCTTGCAATTAGTCTAGTTGTGTTTGGTCTGAGCCTCATATTTTTTTTCGCTTTGCTTGCCCAGTACTCTTACTATGGAAGGTAAATTTGTCACGGAGCGCCATTTTTTTTTTCTGCGGTTAGAATAGCAATGCCTTTTCAGTAATCCTCTGGATTGGTCTCCTACCTAATTCCCCATGACTTATCACAACATTTTTAATAAATTTGAATGATTTCAGTTTTTGTATAATATATATATTCTTGATTGCAATCTTCTAAAATGTACTTGATCCCTAGACACTTGAGATGTGTGTAGTTAACTCGAGTGCAGGTACGCGCGATAGAGAGTGATGGCGCGAAGTCAAGTTTACAATTCCATACCAAGCATACCGATATTTCATTTTCATAAATCTTTATA